>JBBBDQ010022749.1:0-14328 GCA_037127315.1 Ascarosepion bandense
ATGAAAATAGAGCAATGAATATTTATTATTAATTATTATGTTAGATGGTCAATATAAAAATAGAGCAATGAATATTTATTATTTATTATTATGTTTGATGGTCAATATAAAAGTGAAACCAATGAATATTTATTATTAATTATTATGTTAGATGGTCAATATAAAAAATAGAGCAATGAATATTTATTATTTATTATTATGTTTGATGGTCAATATAAAAATAGAGCAATGAATATTTATTATTAATTATTATGTTAGATGGTCAATATAAAAATAGAGCAATTAATATTTATTATTTATTATTATATTAGATGGTCAATATAAAAATAGAGCAATGAATATTTATTATTTATTATTATGTTAGATGGTCAATATAAAAATAGAGCAATGAATATTTATTATTTATTATTATGTTTGATGGTCAATATAAAAATAGAGCAATGAATATTTATTATTAATTATTATGTTGAATGGTCAATATAAAAATAGAGCAATTAATATTTATTATTTATTATTATGTTAGATGGTCAATATAAAAATAGAGCAATGAATATTTATTATTTATTATTATGTTAGATGGTCAATATAAAAATAAGAGCAATGAATATTTATTATTAATTATTATGTTAGATGGTCAATATAAAAATAGAGCAATGAATATTTATTATTAATTATTATGTTAGATGGTCAATATAAAAATAGAGCAATTAATATTTATTATTTATTATTATGGTAGATGGTCAATATAAAAATAGAGCAATGAATATTTATTATTTATTATTATGTTTGATGGTCAATATAAAAATAGAGCAATGAATATTTATTATTAATTATTATGTTAGATGATCATATAAAAATAGAATAATTAATATTTATTATTTATTATTATGTTAGATGGTCAATATAAAAATAAGGCAATGAATATTTATTATTAATTATTATGTTAGATGATCAGTAAAATCTGAAAATAGAGCAATGAATATTTATTATTTATTATTATGTTTGATGGTCAATAAAAATAGAGCAATGAATATTTATTATTAATTATTATGTTAGATGGTCAATATAAAAATAGAGCAATGAATATTTATTATTTATTATTATGTTTGATGGTCAATATAAAAATAGAGCAATAGATATTTATTATTAATTAATGTGTTAGATGGTCAATATAAAAATAGGGTAATTAATATTTATTATTTATTATTATGTTAGATGGTCAATATAGAAATAGAGCAATGAATATTTATTATTTATTATTATGTTAGATGGTCAATATAAAAATGAAACAATAATATTTATTATTTATTATTATGTTTGATGGTCAATATAAATAGAGCAATGAATATTTATTATTAATTATTATGTTAGATGGTCAATATAAAAATAGAGCAATTAATATTTATTATTTATTATTATGTTAGATGGTCAATATAAAAATAGAGCAATGAATATTTATTATTTATTATTATGTTAGATGGTCAATATAAAAATGAAATAAATGAATATTTATTATTAATTATTATGTTAGATGGTCAATATAAAAAATAGAGCAATGAATATTTATTATTAATTATTATGTTAGATGGTCAATATAAAAATAGAGCAATTAATATTTATTATTTATTATTATGTTAGATGGTCAATATAAAAATAGAGCAATGAATGTTTATTATTTATTATTATGTTAGATGGTCAATATAAAAATAGAGCAATGAATATTTATTATTTATTATTATGTTAGATGGTCAATATAAAAATAGAGCAATGAATATTTATTATTAATTATTATGTTAGATGGTCAATATAAAAATAGAGCAATGAATATTTATTATTTATTATTATGTTTGATGGTCAATATAAAAATAGAGCAATGAATATTTATTATTCATATTATGTTTGATGGTCAATATAAAAATAGAGCAATGAATATTTATTATTAATTGTATGTTTGATGGTCAATATAAAAATAGAGCAATGAATATTTATTATTAATTATTATGTTAGATGGTCAATATAAAAATAGAGCAATGAATATTTATTATTTATTATTATGTTTGATGGTCAATATAAAAATAGAGCAATGAATATTTATTATTATTAATTATTATGTTAGATGGTCAATATAAAAATAGAGCAATGAATATTTATTATTAATTATTATGTTAGATGGTCAATATAAAAATAGAGCAATGAATATTTATTATTAATTATTATGTTAGATGGTCAATATAAAATAGAGCAATGAATATTTATTATTTATTATTATGTTAGATGGTCAATATAAAAATAGAGCAATTAATATTTATTATTAATTATTATGTTAGATGGTCAATATAAAAATAGAGCAATGAATATTTATTATTATTATTATGTTAGATGGTCAATATAAAAATAGGGCAATGAATATTTATTATTTATTATTATGTTAGATGGTCAATATAAAAATAGAGCAATTAATATTTATTATTAATTATTATGTTAGATAGTCAATATAAAATAGAGCAATGAATATTTATTATTTATTATTATGTTAGATGGTCAATATAAAAATAGAGCAATGAATATTTATTATTAATTATTATGTTAGATGGTCAATATAAAAATAGAGCAATGAATATTTATTATTTATTATTATGTTTGATGGTTAATATAAAAATGACAATGAATATATTTGGTAATGGTATTATGTTAGATGGTCAATATAAAAATAGAGCAATGAATATTTATTATTTATTATTATGTTTGATGGTCAATATAAAAATGAGCAATGAATATTTATTATTAATTATTATGTTAGATGGTCAATATAAAAATAGAGCAATGGATATTTATTATTTATTATTATGTTTGATGGTCAATATAAAAATAGAGCAATGAATATTTATTATTAATTATTATGTTAGATGGTCAATATAAAAATAGAGCAATGAATATTTATTATTTATTATTA
This sequence comes from Ascarosepion bandense, assembly GCA_037127315.1. NCBI lineage: Eukaryota > Metazoa > Mollusca > Cephalopoda > Sepiida > Sepiidae > Ascarosepion > Ascarosepion bandense. Next base: position 2,954 of record JBBBDQ010022749.1, read on the forward strand.
TGTTTGATGGTCAATATAAAAATAGAGCAATGAATATTTATTATTAATTATTATATTAGATGGTCAATATAAAAATAGAGCAATGAATATTTAGTATTTATTATTATGTTTGATGGTCAATATAAAAATAGAACAATGAATATTTATTATTAATTATTATGTTAGATGGTCAATATAAAAAATAGAGCAATGAATATTTATTATTTATTATTATGTTTGATGGTCAATATAAAAAATAGAGCAATGAATATTTATTATTAATTATTATGTTAGATGGTCAATATAAAAATAGAGCAATGAATATTTATTATTTATTATTATGTTTGATGGTCAATATAAAAATAGAGCAATGAATATTTATTATTAATTATTATCATTAATTAAATATAAAAATAGAGCAATATTGTTAATATTTATTATTATGTTTGATGGTCAATATAAAAATAGAGCAATGAATATTTATTATTAATTATTATGTTAAGTGGTCAATATAAAAATAGAGCAATGAATATTTATTATTTATTATTATGTTTGATGGTCAATATAAAAATAGAGCAATGAATATTTATTATTAATTATTATGTTAGATGGTCAATATATAAAAATAAGAATAATTAATATTTATTATTTATTATTTATGTTAGATGGTCAATATAAAAATAGAGCAATGAATATTTATTATTTATTATTATGTTAATTGATTAATATAAAAAGTAGAGCAATGAATATTTATTATTAATTATTATGTTAGATGGTCAATATAAAAATAGAGCAATGAATATTTATTATTTATTATTATGTTTGATGGTCAATATAAAAATAGAGCAATGAATATTTATTATTAATTATTATATTGAATGGTCAATATAAAAATAGAGCAATAGGTATTATTATTAATTATTATGTTTGATGGTCAATATAAAAATAGAGCAATGAATATTTATTATTAATTATTATATTAGATGAATTCAATATAAAATAGAGCAATTAATATTTATTATTTATTAATATATTGAATGAAAATATAAAAATAGAGCAATGAATATTTATTATTAATTATTATGTTAGATGGTCAATATAAAAATAGAGCAATGAATATTTATTATTAATTATTATGTTTGATGGTCAATATAAAAATAGAGCAATGAATATTTATTATTAATTATTATGTTAGATGGTCAATATAAAAATAGAGCAATGAATATTTATTATTTATTATTATGTTTGATGGTCAATATAAAAATAGAGCAATGAATATTTTATTGTTTATTATTATGTTAGATGGTCAATATAAAAATAGAGCAATGAATATTTATTATTATGTTTGATGGTCAATATAAAAATAGAGCAATGAATATTTATTATTAATTATTATGTTAGATGGTCAATATAAAAATAGAGCAATGAATATTTATTATTTATTATTATGTTTGATGGTCAATATAAAAATAGAGCAATGAATATTTATTATTTATTATTATGTTTGATGGTCAATATAAAAATAGAGCAATGAATATTTATTATTAATTATTATGTTAGATGGTCAATATAAAAATAGAGCAATGAATATTTATTATTTATTATTATGTTTGATGGTCAATATAAAAATGAGCAATGAATATTTAATTTAGTAATTATTATGTTAGATGGTCAATATAAAAATAGAGCAATGAATATTTATTATTTATTATTATGTTTGATGGTCAATATAAAATAGAGCAATGAATATTTATTATTAATTATTATGTTAGATGGTCAATATAAAAATAGAGCAATGAATATTTTATTATTAATTATTATGTTAGATGGTCAATATAAAAATAGAGCAATGAATATTTATTATTTATTATTATGTCAGATGGTCAATATAAAAATAGAGCAATTAATATTTATTATTAATTATTATGTTAGATGGTCAATATAAAAATAGAGCAATGAATATTTATTATTTATTATTATGTTAGATGGTCAATATAAAAATAGAGCAATGAATATTTATTATTAATTATTATGTTAGATGGTCAATATAAAAATAGAGCAATGAATATTTATTATTTATTATTATGTTAGATGGTCAATATAAAAATAGAGCAATGAATATTTATTATTAATTATTATGTTAGATGGTCAATATAAAAATAGAGCAATGAATATTTATTTATTATTATGTTAGATGGTCAATATAAAAATAGAGCAATGAATATTTATTATTAATTATTATGTTAGATGGTCAATATAAAAATAGAGCAATGAATATTTATTATTTATTATTATGTTTGATGGTCAATATAAAAATAGAGCAATGAATATTTATTATTTATTATTATGTTTGATGGTCAATATAAAAATAGAGCAATGAATATTTATTATTAATTATTATGTTAGATGGTCAATATAAAAATAGAGCAATGAATATTTATTATTAATTATTATGTTAGATGGTCAATATAAAAATAGAGCAATGAATATTTATTATTAATTATTATGTTAGATGGTCAATATAAAAATAGAGCAATGAATATTTATTATTTATTATTATGTTAGATGGTCAATATAAAAATAGAGCAATGAATATTTATTATTAATTATTATGTTAGATGGTCAATATAAAAATAGAGCAATGAATATTTATTATTTATTATTATGTTAGATGGTCAATATAAAAATAGAGCAATGAATATTTATTATTTTATTATTATGTTTGATGGTCAATATAAAAATAGAGCAATTAATATTTATTATTAATTATTATGTTAGATGGTCAATATAAAAATAGAGCAATGAATACTTATTATTTATTATTATGTTAGATGGTCAATATAAGAAAAATAGAGCAATGAATATTTATTATTTATTATTATGTTAGATGGTCAATATAAAAATAGAGCAATGAATATTTATTATTTATTATTATGTTAGATGGTCAATATAAAAATAGAGCAATTAATATTTATTATTAATTATTATGTTAGATGGTCAATATAAAAATAGAGCAATGAATATTTATTATTTATTATTATGTTAGATGGTCAATATAAAAATAGAGCAATGAATATATATTATTTATTATTATGTTAGATGGTCAATATAAAAATAGAGCAATGAATATTTATTATTTATTATTATGTTAGATGGTCAATATAAAAATAGAGCAATTAATATTTATTATTTATTATTATGTTAGATGGTCAATATAAAAATAGAGCAATGAATATTTTATTATTTATTATGTTAGATGGTCAATATAAAAATAGAGCAATGAATATTTATTATTAATTATTATGTTAGATGGTCAATATAAAAATAGAGCAATGAATATTTATTATTTATTATTGTGCTGTTAGATGGTCAATATAAAAATAGAGCAATGAATATTTATTATTTATTATTATGTTAGATGGTCAATATAAAAATAGAGCAATGAATATTTATTATTTATTATTATATTAGATGGTCAATATAAAAATAGAGCAATTAATATTTATTATTTATTATTATGTTAGATGGTCAATATAAAAATAGAGCAATGGATATTTATTATTTATTATTATGTTAGATGGTCAATATAAAAATAGAGCAATGAATATTTATTATTTATTATTATGTTAGATGGTCAATATAAAAATAGAGCAATGAATATTTTATTATTTATTATTATGTTAGATGGTCAATATAAAAATAGAGCAATTAATATTTATTATTTATTATTATGTTAGATGGTCAATATAAAAATAGAGCAATGAATATTTATTATTTATTATTATGTTAGATGGTCAATATAAAAATAGAGCAATGAATATTTATTATTAATTATTATGTTAGATGGTCAATATAAAAATAGAGCAATGAATATTTATTATTTATTATTATGTTAGATGGTCAATATAAAAATAGAGGCTTAATGAATATTTATTATTTATTATTATGTTAGATGATCAATATAAAAAATAGAGCAATGAATATTTATTATTAATTATTATGTTAGATGGTCAATATAAAAATAGAGCAATGAATATTATTATTTATTATTATGTTAGATGGTCAATATAAAAAAATAGAGCAATGAATATTTATTATTTATTATTATGTTAGATGGTCAATATAAAAAATAGAGCAATGAATATTTATTATTTATTATTATGTTAGATGGTCAATATAAAAATGGGCAATTAATATTTATTATTTATTATTATGTTAGATGGTCAATATAAAAATAAGGTAATGAATATTTATTATTTATTATTATGTTAGATGGTCAATATAAAAATAGAGCAATGAATATTTATTATTTATTATTATGTTAGATGGTCAATATAAAAAATAAATTAATGAATATTTATTATTTATTATTATGTTAGATGGTCAATATAAAAATAGAGCAATTAATATTTATTATTTATTATTATGTTAGATGGTCAATATAAAAATAGAGCAATGAATATTTATTATTTATTATTATATTAGATGGTCAATATAAAAATAGAGCAATGAATATTTATTATTAATTATTGTATTAGATGGTCAATATAAAAATAGAGCAATGAATATTTATTATTTATTATTATGTTAGATGGTCAATATAAAAATAGAGCAATGAATATTTATTATTTATTATTATGTTAGATGGTCAATATAAAAATAGAGCAATGAATATTTATTATTAATTATTATGTTAGATGGTCAATATAAAAATAGAGCAATGAATATTTATTATTTATTATTATGTTAGATGGTCAATATAAAAATAGAGCAATGAATATTTATTATTTATTATTATGTTAGATGGTCAATATAAAAATAGAGCAATGAATATTTATTATTTATTATTATGTTAGATGGTCAATATAAAAATAGAGCAATGAATATTTATTATTTATTATTATGTTAGATGGTCAATATAAATAGAGCAATGAATATTTATTATTTATTATTATGTTAGATGGTCAATATAAAAATAAGAACAATTAATATTTATTATTTATTATTATGTTAGATGGTCAATATAAAAATAGAGCAATTAATATTATTATTAATTATTATGTTAGATGGTCAATATAAAAATAGAGCAATGAATATTTATTATTTATTATTATGTTAGATGGTCAATATAAAAATAGAGCAATGAATATTTATTATTTATTATTATGTTTGATGGTCAATATAAAAATAGAGCAATGAATATTTATTATTAATTATTATGTTAGATGGTCAATATAAAAATAGAGCAATGAATATTTATTATTTATTATTATGTTAGATGGTCAATATAAAAATAGAGCAATGAATATTTATTATTTATTATGTATTAGATGGTCAATATAAAAATAGAGCAATGAATATTTATTGTTATTATTATGTTTGATGGTCAATATAAAAATAGAGCAATGAATATTTATTATTTATTATTATGTTAGATGGTCAATATAAAAATAGAGCAATGAATATTTATTTATTTATTATTATGTTAGATGGTCAATATAAAAATAGAGCAATGAATATTTATTATTTATTATTATGTTAGATGGTCAATATAAAAATAGAGCAATGAATATTTATTATTTATTATTATGTTTGATGGTCAATATAAAAATAAGAGCAATGAATATTTATTATTTATTATTATGTTAGATGGTCAATATTTTAGTAAAACCAATGAATATTTATTGTTATTATTATGTTAGATGGTCAATATAAAAATAGAGCAATTAATATTTATTATTTATTATTATGTTAGATGGTCAATATAAAAATAGAGCAATGAATATTTATTATTTATTATTATGTTTGATGGTCAATATAAAAATAGAGCAATGAATATTTATTATTTATTATTATGTTTGATGGTCAATATAAAAATAGAGCAATGAATATTTATTATTAATTATTATGTTAGATGGTCAATATAAAAATAGAGCAATGAATATTTATTATTTATTATTATGTTAGATGGTCAATATAAAAATAGAGCAATGAATGTTGTGTTGTTATGTTAGATGGTCAATATAAAAATAGAGCAATGAATATTTATTATTTTTATTATTATGTTTGATGGTCAATATAAAAATAGAGCAATGAATATTTATTATTTATTATTATGTTTGATGGTCAATATAAAAATAGAGCAATGAATATTTATTATTTATTATTATGTTAGATGGTCAATATAAAAATACGACAATGAATATTTATTATTAATTATTATGTTAGATGGTCAATATAAAAATAGAGCAATGAATATTTATTATTAATTATTATGTTAGATGGTCAATATAAAAATAGAGCAATGAATATTTATTATTTATTATTATGTTAGATGGTCAATATAAAAATAGGGCAATGATGTTATTATTTATTATTATGTTAGATGGTCAATATAAAAATAGAGCAATGAATATTTATTATTAATTATTATGTTAGATGGTCAATATAAAAATAGAGCAATGAATATTTATTATTTATTATTATGTTAGATGGTCAATATAAAAATAGAGCAATGAATATTTATTATTTATTATTATGTTAGATGATCAATATAAAAATAGAGCAATGAATATTTATTATTTATTATTATGTTAGATGGTCAATATAAATGAATATTTATTATTTATTATTATGTTAGATGGGTCAATATAAATAGAGCAATGAATATTTATTATTTATTATTATGTTAGATGGTCAATATAAAAATAGAGCAATTAATATTTATTATTTATTATTATGTTAGATGGTCAATATAAAAATAGAGTAATTAATATTTATTATTAATTATTATGTTAGATGGTCAATATAAAAATAGAGCAATGAATATTTATTATTTATTATTATGTTAGATGGTCAATATAAAAATAGAACGTGAATATTTATTATTTATTATTATGTTTGATGGTCAATATAAAAAAATAGAGCAATGAATATTTATTATTAATTATTATGTTAGATGGTCAATATAAAAATAGAGCAATGAATATTTATTATTTATTATTATGTTGAATGGTCAATATAAAAATAAAACAATGAATATTTATTATTTATTATTATGTTAGATGGTCAATATAAAAATAGAACAATGAATATTTATTATTTATTATTATGTTTGATGGTAAATATAAAAATAGAGCAATGAATATTTATTATTTATTATTATGTTAAGATGGTCAATATAAAATAGAGCAATGAATATTATTATTTATTATATGTTAGATGGTCAATATAAAAAATAGAGCAATGAATATTTATTATTTATTATTATGTTAGATGGTCAATATAAAAATAGAGCAATGAATATTTATTATTTATTATTATGTTTGATGGTCAATATAAAAATAGAGCAATGAATATTTATTATTTATTATTATGTTAGATGGTCAATATAAAAATAGAGGCAATGAATATTTATTATTTATTATTATGTTAGATGGTCAATATAAAAATAGAGCAATTAATATTTATTATTTTAAGTATTATGTTAGATGGTCAATATATAAAAATAGAGCAATGAATATTTATTATTTATTATTATGTTTGATGGTCAATATAAAAATGACAATGAATATTTATTATTTATTATTATGTTTGATGGTCAATATAAAAATAGAGCAATGAATATTTATTAATTATTATGTTAGATGGTCAATATAAAAAACAGAGCAATGAATATTTATTATTTATTATTATGTTAGATAGATTAATATAAAAATAGAGCAATGAATATTTATTATTTATTATTATGTTAGATGGTCAATATAAAAAATAGAGCAATGAATATTTATTATTTATTATTATGTTTGATGGTCAATATAAAAATAGAGCAATGAATATTTATTATTTATTATTATGTTTGATGGTCAATATAAAAATGTGACAATGAATATTTATTATTTATTATTATGTTAGATGGTCAATATAAAAATAGAGCAATGAATATTTATTAATTATTATATTAGATGGTCAATATAAAAATAGAGCAATGAATATTTTATTATTTATTATTATGTTAGATGGTCAATATAAAAATAGAGCAATGAATATTTATTATTTATTATTATGTTTGATGGTCAATATAAAAATGAACAATGAATATTTATTATTTATTATTATGTTTGATGGTCAATATAAAAATAGAGCAATGAATATTTATTGTTATTATTATGTTTGATGGTCAATATAAAAATGAAACTGTATAATGAATATTTATTATTAATTATTATGTTAGATGGTCAATATAAAAATAGAGCAATGAATATTTATTATTTATTATTATGTTAGATGGTCAATATAAAAATAGAGCAATGAATATTTATTATTTATTATTATGTTAGATGGTCAATATAAAAATAGAGCAATGAATATTTATTATTTATTATTATGTTTGATGGTCAATATAAAAATAGGCAATGCAGTATTTATTATTTATTATTATGTTAGATGGTCAATATAAAAATAGAGCAATGAATATTTATTATTTATTATTATGTTAGATGGTCAATATAAAAATAGAACGTGAATATTTATTATTTATTATTATGTTAGATGGTCAATATAAAAATGAGAGCAATGAATATTTATTATTTATTATTATGTTTGATGGTCAATATAAAAATAGAGCAATGAATATTTATTATTATTATGTTAGATGGTCAATATAAAAATAGAGCAATGAATATTTATTATTTATTATTATGTTAGATGGTCAATATAAAAATAGAGCAATTAATATTTATTATTTATTATTATGTTAGATGGTCAATATAAAAATAGAGCAATTAATATTTATTATTAATTATTATGTTAGATGGTCAATATAAAAATAGAGCAATGAATATTTATTATTTATTATTATGTTAGATGGTCAATATAAAAATAGAGCAATGAATATTTATTATTTATTATTATGTTTGATGGTCAATATAAAAATAGAGCAATGAATATTTATTATTAATTATTATGTTAGATGGTCAATATAAAAATAGAGCAATGAATATTTATTATTTATTATTATGTTAGATGGTCAATATAAAAATGAGAGCAATGAATATTTATTATTTATTATTATGTTAGATGGTCAATATAAAAATAGAGCAATGAATATTTATTATTAATTATTATGTTTGATGGTCAATATAAAAATAGAGCAATGAATATTTATTATTTATTATTATGTTAGATGGTCAATATAAAAATAGAGCAATGAATATTTATTATTTATTATTATGTTTGATGGTCAATATAAAAATAGAGCAATGAATATTTATTATTTATTATTATGTTAGATGGTCAATATAAAAATAGAGCAATTAATATTTATTATTAATTATTATAATTAATTAATTAAATATAAAAATAGAGCAATGAATATTTATTATTTATTATTATGTTAGATGGTCAATATAAAAAATAGAGCAATTAATATTTATTATTTATTATTATGTTAGATGGTCAATATAAAAATAGAGCAATGAATATTATTATTTATTATTATGTTAGATGGTCAATATAAAAATAGAGCAATGAATATTTATTATTTATTCTTATGTTTGATGGTCAATATAAAATAGGTAATGAATATTTATTATTTATTATTATGTTAGATGGTCAATATAAAAATAGAGCAATTAATATTTATTATTAATTATTATGTTAGATGGTCAATATAAAATAGAGCAATGAATATTTATTATTTATTATTATGTTAGATGGTCAATATAAAAATAGAGCAATTAATATTTATTATTTATTATTATGTTAGATGGTCAATATAAAAATAGAGCAATGAATATATATTATTTATTATTATGTTAGATGGTCAATATAAAAATAGAGCAATGAATATTTATTATTTATTATTATGTTTGATGGTCAATATAAAAATAGAGCAATGAATATTTATTATTTATTATTATGTTTAGATGGTCAATATAAAAATAGAGCAATTAATATTTATTATTAATTATTATGTTAGATGGTCAATATAAAAATAGAGCAATGAATATTTATTATTTATTATTATGTTAGATGGTCAATATAAAATAGAGCAATTAATATTTATTATTTATTATTATGTTAGATGGTCAATAAAAATAGAGCAATGAATATTTATTATTTATTATTATGTTAGATGGTCAATATAAAAAATGAGCAATGAATATTTATTATTAATTATTATGTTAGATGGTCAATATAAAAATAGAGCAATTAATATTTATTATTAATTATTATATTGATGGTCAATATAAAAATAGAGCAATGAATATTTATTATTTATTATTATGTTAGATGGTCAATATAAAAATAGAGCAATTAATATTTATTATTAATTATTATGTTAATTGGTCAATATAAAAATAAGGCAATTAATATTTATTATTAATTATTATGTTAGATGGTCAATATAAAAATAGAGCAATGAATATTTATTATTTATTATTATGTATTTTGATGGTCAATATAAAAATAGAGCAATGAATATTTATTATTTATTATTATGTTAGATGGTCAATATAAAAATAGAGCAATTAATATTTGTTATTAATTATTATGTTAGATGGTCAATATAAAAATAGAGCAATTAATATTTATTATTAATTATTATGTTAGATAGTCAATATAAAAATAGAGCAATGAATATTTATTATTTATTATTATGTTTGATGGTCAATATAAAAATAGAGCAATGAATATTTATTATTTATTATTATGTTAGATGGTCAATATAAAAATAGAGCAATTAATATTTATTATTTATTATTATGTTAGATGGTCAATATAAAAATAGAGCAATTAATATTTATTATTTATTATTATGTTTGATGGTCAATATAAAAATGAAGGCAATGAATATTTATTATTTATTATTATGCTTTAGATGGTCAATATAAAAATAGAGCAATGAATATTTATTATTTATTATTATGTTAGATGGTCAATATAAAAATAGAGCAATGAATATTTATTATTTATTATTATGTTTGATGGTCAATATAAAAATAGAGCAATGAATATTTATTATTTATTATTAATGTTAGATGGTCAATATAAAAATAGAGCAATGAATATTTATTATTTATTATTATGTTAGATGGTCAATATAAAAATAGAGCAATTAATATACATTATTAATTATTATGTTAGATGGTCAATATAAAAATAGAGCAATTAATATTTATTATTAATTATTATATTAAGATAGTCAATATAAAAATGAAACAATGAATATTTATTATTTATTATTATGTTAGATAGTCAATATAAAAATAGAGCAATGAATATTTATTAATTAATTATTATGATGAATGGTCAATATAAAAATAGAAACAATGAATGTTGTTATTTATTATTATGTTAGATGGTCCCAATATAAAAAAATATAGAGTAATGAA
>JBBBDQ010022751.1:0-13234 GCA_037127315.1 Ascarosepion bandense
AATCTTTGACTGCCAGTGGTAAATAAATTCTGTTCAAATAAATTTGTGAAAGTAAATGGTAGGAGTAATATTAACCAATTTCCTTATAACGAAACTAGTTTTCAATCTTTGACTGCCAGTGGTAAATAAATTCTGTTCAAATAAATTTGTAGTAAATGGTAGGAGTAATATTAGCAATTTCCTTATAAAACTAGTTTTCAATCTTTGACTGCCAGTGGTAAATAAATTCTGTTCAAATAGAATTTGTAGTAAATGGTGGGAGTAATATTAGCAATTTCCTTATAACGAAACTAGTTTTCAATCTTTGACTGCCAGTGGTAAATAAATTCTGTTCAAATAAATTTGTAGTAAATGGTAGGAGTAAATATTAACAATTTCCTTATAACGAAACTAGTTTTCAATCTTTGACTGCCAGTGGTAAATAAATTCTGTTCAAATAAATTTGTAGTAAATGGTAGGAGTAATATTAGCAATTTCCTTATAACGAAACTAGTTTTCAATCTTTGACTGCCAGTGGTAAATAAATTCTGTTCAAATAGAATTTAGTAAGTGGTAGGGTAATATTGACAATTTCCTTATAACAAAACTAGTTTTCAATCTTTGACTGCCAGTGGTAAATAAATTCTGTTAAAATAAATTTGTAGTAAATGGTAGGAGTAATATTAGCAATTTCCTTATAACAAAACTAGTTTTCAATCTTTGACTGCCAGTGGTAAATAAATTGTGTTCAAATAAATTTGTAGTAAATGGTAGGAGTAATATTAGCAATTTCCTTATAACAAAACTAGTTTTCAATCTTTGACTGCCAGTGGTAAATAAATTCTGTTCAAATAAATTTGTAGTAAATGGTAGGAGTAATATTGTGAATTTCCTTATAACGAAACTAGTTTTCAATCTTTGACTGCCAGTGGTAAATAGAATTGTTCAAATAAATTTGTAGTAAATGGTAGAATGTGTGTAATTTCCTTATAACGAAACTAGTTTTCAATCTTTGACTGCCAGTGGTAAATAAATTCTGTTCAAATAAATTTGTAGTAAATGGTAGGAGTAATATTAGCAATTTCCTTATAACGAAACTAGTTTTCAATCTTTGACTGCCAGTGGTAAATAAATTCTGTTCAAATAAATTTGTAGTAGATAGTAGGAGTAATATTAGCAATTTCCTTATAAGGAAACTAGTTTTCAATCTTTGACTGCCAGTGGTAAATAAATTCTGTTCAAATAAATTTGTAGTAAATGGTAGGAGTAATATTAGCAATTTCCTTATAACGAAACTAGTTTTCAATCTTTGACTGCCAGTGGTAAATAAATTCTGTTCAAATAAATTTGTAGTAAATGGTAGGAGTAATATTAACATTCCTTATAACAAACTAGTTTCAATCTTTGACTGCCAGTGGTAAATAAATTCTGTTCAAATAAATTTGTAGTAAATGGCGGAGTAATATTTGCAATTTCCTTATAACGAAACTAGTTTTCAGTATTTGACTGCCAGTGGTAAATAAATTCTGTTCAAATAAATTTGTAGTAAATGGTAGGAGTAATATTGTAATTTCCTTATAACGAAACTAGTTTTTCCAATCTTTGACTGCCAGTGGTAAATAAGAGATTCTGTTCAAATAAATTTGTAGTAAATGGTAGGAGTAATATTGTATTCCTTTTAACAAAACTAGTTTTCAATCTTTGACTGCCAGTGGTAAATAAATTCTGTTAAAATAAATTTGTAGTAAATGGTAGGGGTAATATTAACAATTTCCTTATAACGAAACTAGTTTTCAATCTTTGACTGCCAGTGGTAAATAAATTCTGTTCAAATAAATTTGTAGTAAATGGTAGGAGTAATATTAGCAATTTCCTTATAACGAAACTAGTTTTCAATCTTTGACTGCCAGTGGTAAATAAATTCTGTTCAAATAAATTTGTAGTAAATGGTAGGAGTAATATTAGCAATTTCCTTATAACGAAACTAGTTTTCAATCTTTGACTGCCAGTGGTAAATAAATTCTGTTAAAATAAAATTTGTAGTAAATGGTAGAACTAATATTAGCAATTTCCTTATAACGAAACTAGTTTTCAATCTTTGACTGCCAGTGGTAAATAAATTCTGTTCAAATAAATTTGTAGTAAATGGTAGGAGTAATATTAGCAATTTCCTTATAACGAAACTAGTTTTCAATCTTTGACTGCCAGTGGTAAATAAATTCTGTTCAAATAAATTTGTAGTAAATGGTAGGAGTAATATTAGCAATTTCATATAACGAAACTAGTTTTCAATCTTTGACTGCAAGTGGTAAATAAATTCTGTTAAAATAAATTTGTAGTAAATGGTAGGAGTAATATTAGCAATTTCCTTATAACGAAACTAGTTTTCCAATCTTTGACTAGCAGTGGTAAATAAATTGTGTTCAAATAAATTTGTAGTAAATGGTAGGAGTAATATTAGCAATTTCCTTATAACAAAACTAGTTTTCAATCTTTGACTGCCAGTGGTAAATAAATTCTGTTCAAATAAATTTGTAGTAAATGGTAGGAGTAATATTAGCAATTTCCTTATAACGAAACTAGTTTTCAATCTTTGACTGCCAGTGGTAAATAAATTCTGTTCAAATAAATTTGTAGTAAATGGTAGGAGTAATGGCAATTTCCTTATAACGAAACTAGTTTTCAATCTTTGACTGCCAGTGGTAAATAAATTCTGTTCAAATAAATTTGTAGTAAATGGTAGGAGTAATATTAACAATTTCCTTATAACAAAACTAGTTTTCAATCTTTGACTGCCAGTGGTAAATAAATTCTGTTCAAATAAATTTGTAGTAAATGGTAGGAGTAATATTAGCAATTTCCTTTTAACAAAACTAGTTTCCAATCTTTGACTGCCAGTGGTAAATAAATTCTGTTCAAATAAATTTGTAGTAAATGGTAGGAGTAATATTGGCAATTTCCTTATAACGAAACTAGTTTTCAATCTTTGAAAACGCAGTATTAAATAAATTCTGTTAAATAAATTTGTAGTAAATGGTAGGAGTAATATTACAACATTTCCTTATAACAAAACTAGTTTTCAATCTTTGACTGCCAGTGGTAAATAAATTCTGTTCAAATAAATTTGTAGTAAATGGTAGGAGTAATATTAGCAATTTCCTTATAACGAAACTAGTTTTCAATCTTTGACTGCCAGTGGTAAATAAATTCTGTTCAAATAAATTTGTAGTAAATGGTAGAGGTAATATTAGCAATTTCCTTATAACGAAACTAGTTTTCAATCTTTGACTGCCAGTGGTAAATAAATTCTGTTAAAATAAATTTGTAGTAAATGGTAGGGTAATATTAACAATTTCCTTATAACGAAACTAGTTTTCAATCTTTGACTGCCAGTGGTAAATAAAGTGTGTTCAAATAAATTTGTAGTAAATGGTAGGAGTAATAATATTAGCAATTTCCTTATAACAAAACTAGTTTTCAATCTTTGACTGCCAGTGGTAAATAAATTCTGTTCAAATAAATTTGTAGTAAATGGTAGGAGTAATATTAGCAATTTCCTTATAACGAAACTAGTTTTCAATCTTTGACTGCCAGTGGTAAATAAATTCTGTTCAAATAAATTTGTAGTAAATGGTAGGAGTAATATTAGCAATTTCCTTATAACGAAACTAGTTTTCAATCTTTGACTGCCGAGTGGTAAATAAATTCTGTTCAAATAAATTTGTAGTAAATGGTAGGAGTAATATTAGCAATTTCCTTATAACAAAACTAGTTTTCAATCTTTGACTGCCAGTGGTAAATAAATTCTGTTCAAATAAATTTGTAGTAAATGGTAGGAGTAATATTAACAATTTCAACTTTTAACAAAACTAGTTTTTTCCAATCTTTGACTGCCAGTGGTAAATAAATTCTGTTCAAATAAATTTGTAGTAAATGGTAGGAGTAATATTAGCAATTTCCTTATAACGAAACTAGTTTTCAATCTTTGACTGCCAGTGGTAAATAAATTCTGTTAAAATAAATTTGTAGTAAATGGTAGGAGTAATATTAGCAATTTCCTTATAACAAAACTAGTTTTCAATCTTTGACTGCCAGTGGTAAATAAAATTCTGTTCAAATAAATTTGTAGTAAATGGTAGGAGTAATATTAGCAATTTCCTTATAACGAAACTAGTTTTCAATCTTTGACTGCCAGTGGTAAATAAATTCTGTTCAAATAAATTTGTAGTAAATGGTAGGAGTAATATTAGCAATTTCCTTATAACGAAACTAGTTTTCAATCTTTGACTGCCAGTGGTAAATAAATTCTGTTCAAATAAATTTGTAGTAAATGGTAGGGGTAATATTAGCAATTTCCTTATAACAAAACTAGTTTTCAATCTTTGACTGCCAGTGGTAAATAAATTCTGTTCAAATAAATTTGTAGTAAATGGTAGGAGTAATATTACTCAATTTCCTTATAACGAAACTAGTTTTCAATCTTTGACTGCCAGTGGTAAATAAATTCTGTTCAAATAAATTTGTAGTAAATGGTAGGAGTAATATTAGCAATTTCCTTATAACAGAAACTAGTTTTCAATCTTTGACTGCCAGTGGTAAATAAATTCTGTTTCAAATAGAATTTGTAGTAAATGGTAGGGGTAATATTAGCAATTTCCTTATAACGAAACTAGTTTTTCAATCTTTGACTGCCAGTGGTAAATAAATTCTGTTCAAATAAATTTGTAGTAAATGGTAGGGGTAATATTAGCATTTCCTTATAACGACTAGTTTTCAATCTTTGACTGCCAGTGGTAAATAAATTCTGTTAAAATAAATTTGTAGTAAATGGTAGGAGTAATATTAGCAATTTCCTTATAACAAAACTAGTTTTCAATCTTTGACTGCCAGTGGTAAATAAATTCTGTTCAAATAAATTTGTAGTAAATGGTAGGGTAATATTAACAATTTCCTTATAACGAAACTAGTTTTCAATCTTTGACTGCCAGTGGTAAATAAATTCTGTTCAAATAAATTTGTAGTAAATGGTAGGAGTAATATTAGCAATTTCCTTATAACAAAACTAGTTTCAATCTTTGACTGCCAGTGGTAAATAAATTCTGTTCAAATAAATTTGCTTAGTAAATGGTAGGAGTAATATTAGCAATTTCCTTATAACAAAACTAGTTTTCAATCTTTGACTGCCAGTGGTAAATAAATTCTGTTCAAATAAATTTGTAGTAAATGGTAGGAGTAATATTAGCAATTTTCATTATAACAAACTAGTTTTCAATCTTTGACTGCCAGTGGTAAATAAAATTCTGTTCAAATAAATTTGTAGTAAATGGTAGGAATAATATTAACTAATTTCCTTATAACGAAACTAGTTTTCAATCTTTGACTGCCAGTGGTAAATAAATTCTGTTCAAATAAATTTGTAGTAAATGGTAGGAGTAATATTAGCAATTTCCTTATAACAAAACTAGTTTTCAATCTTTGACTGCCAGTGGTAAATAAATTCTGTTCAAATAAATTTGTAGTAAATGGTAGGAGTAATATTAGCAATTTCCTTATAACGAAACTAGTTTTCAATCTTTGACTGCCAGTGGTAAATAAATTCTGTTCAAATAAATTTGTAGTAAATGGTAGGGGTAATATTAGCAATTTCCTTATAACGAAACTAGTTTTCAATCTTTGACTGCCAGTGGTAAATAAATTCTGTTAAAATAAATTTGTAGTAAATGGTAGAATGTATTAGCAATTTCCTTATAACAAAACTAGTTTTCAATCTTTGACTGCCAGTGGTAAATAAATTGTGTTCAAATAAATTTGTAGTAAATGGTAGGAATAATATTAGCAATTTCCTTATATAAAACTAGTTTTCAATCTTTGACTGCCAGTGGTAAATAAATTCTGTTCAAATAAATTTGTAGTAAATGGTAGGAGTAATATTAGCAATTTCCTTATAACGAAACTGGTTTTCAATCTTTGACTGCCAGTGGTAAATAAATTCTGTTCAAATAAATTTGTAGTAAATGGTAGGGGTAATATTAGCAATTTCCTTATAACGAAACTAGTTTTCAATCTTTGACTGCCAGTGGTAAATAAATTCTGTTAAAATAAATTTGTAGTAAATGGTAGGAGTAATATTAGCAATTTCCTTATAACGAAACTAGTTTTCAATCTTTGACTGCCAGTGGTAAATAAATTCTGTTCAAATAAATTTGTAGTAAATGGTAGGAGTAATATTAGCAATTTCCTTATAACAAAACTAGTTTTCAATCTTTGACTGCCAGTATTAAATAAAATTCTGTTCAAATAAATTTGTAGTAAATGGTAGGGTAAGCATTAGCAATTTCATGAAACTAGTTTTCAATCTTTGACTGCCAGTGGTAAATAAATTCTGTTAAAATAAATTTGTAGTAAATGGTAGGAGTAATATTAGCCAATTTCCTTATAACGAAACTAGTTTTCAATCTTTGACTGCCAGTGGTAAATAAATTCTGTTCAAATAAATTTGTAGTAAATGGTAGGAGTAATATTAGCAATTTCCTTATAACAAAACTAGTTTTCAATCTTTGACTGCCAGTGGTAAATAAATTCCTGACAAATAAATTTGTGACCAAATGGTAGGGGTAATATTAGCAAAATTTCATTATAACGAAACTAGTTTCAATCTTTGACTGCCAGTGGTAAATAAATTCTGTTCAAATAAATTTGTAGTAAATGGTAGGGGTAATATTAGCAATTTCCTTATAACGAAACTAGTTTTCAATCTTTGACTGCCAGTGGTAAATAAATTCTGTTCAAATAAATTTGTAGTAAAATGGTAGGGGTAATATTAACAATTTCATATAACGAAACTAGTTTTCAATCTTTGACTGCCAGTGGTAAGTAATTCTGTTCAAATAAATTTGTAGTAAATGGTAAAAGGAGATAATATTGTAATTTCCTTATAACCGAAACTAGTTTTCAATCTTTGACTGCCAGTGGTAAAATAAATTCTGTTCCAATAAATTTGTAGTAAATGGTAGAGGTAATATTAGCAATTTCCTTATACTTGAAACTAGTTTTCAATCTTTGACTGCCAGTGGTAAATAAATTCTGTTCAAATAAATTTGTAGTAAATGGTAGGGAGTAATATTAACAATTTCCTTATAACAGAAACTAGTTTTCAATCTTTGACTGCCAGTGGTAAATAAATTCTGTTCAAATAAATTTGTAGTAAATGGTAGGAGTAATATTAGCAATTTCCTTATAACAAAACTAGTTTTCAATCTTTGACTGCCAGTGGTAAATAAATTCTGTTCAAATAAATTTGTAGTAAATGGTAGGAGTAATATTAGCAATTTCCTTATAACAAAACTAGTTTTCAATCTTTGACTGCCAGTGGTAAATAAATTCTGTTCAAATAAATTTGTAGTAAATGGTAAGGAAGTATGCTAGCAATTTCCTTATAACAAAACTAGTTTTCAATCTTTGACTGCCAGTGGTAAATAAATTCTGTTCAAATAAATTTGTAGTAAATGGTAGGGGTAATATTAATAATTTCCTTATAACGAAACTAGTTTTCAAACTTTGACTGCCAGTGGTAAATAAATTGTGATTAAAATAAATTTGTAGTAAATGGTAGGAGTAATGTGCTTAATTTCCTTGCCACCAAAACTAGTTTTCAATCTTTGACTGCCAGTGGTAAATAAATTCTGTTCAAATAAATTTGTAGTAAATGGTAGGAGTAATATAGCAATTTCCTTATAACGAAACTAGTTTTCAATCTTTGACTGCCAGTAGTAAATAAATTCTGTTCAAATAAATTTGTAGTAAATGGTAGGAGTAATATTAGCAATTTCCTTATAACAAAACTAGTTTTCAATCTTTGACTGCCAGTGGTAAATAAATTGTTCCAAATAAATTTGTAGTAAATGGTAGGAGTAATATTAGCAATTTCCTTATAACAAAACTAGTTTTCAATCTTTGACTGCCAGTGGTAAATAGAATTCTGTTCAAATAAATTTGCTTGGTAAATGGTAGGAGTAATATTAGCAATTTCCTTATAACAAAACTAGTTTTCAATCTTTGACTGCCAGTGGTAAATAAATTCTGTTCAAATAAATTTGTAGTAAATGGTAGGAGTAATATTAGCAATTTCCTTATAACGAAACTAGTTTTTCAATCTTTGACTGCCAGTGGTAAATAAATTCTGTTCAAATAAATTTGTAGTAAATGGTAGGAGTAATATTGTAATTTCCTTATAACAAAACTAGTTTTCAATCTTTGACTGCCAGTGGTAAATAAATTCTGTTCAAATAAATTTGTAGTAAATGGTAGGAGTAATATTAGCAATTTCCTTATAACAAAACTAGTTTTCAATCTTTGACTGCCAGTGGTAAATAAATTCTGTTGAAATAAATTTGTAGTAAATGGTAGGAGTAATATTAGCAATTTCCTTATAACGAAACTAGTTTTCAATCTTTGACTGCCAGTGGTAAATAAATTCTGTTCAAATAAATTTGTAGTAAATGGTAGGAGTAATATTGTAATTTCCTTATAACAAAACTAGTTTTCAATCTTTGACTGCCAGTGGTAAATAAATTCTGTTAAAATAAATTTGTAGTAAATGGTAGGGTAATATTAACAATTTCCTTATAACAAAAACTAGTTTTCAATCTTTGACTGCCAGTGGTAAATAAATTCTGTTCAAATAAATTTGTAGTAAATGGTAGGGGTAATATTACTCAATTTCCTTATAACGAAACTAGTTTTCAATCTTTGACTGCCAGTGGTAAATAAATTCTGTTCAAATAAATTTGTAGTAAATGGTAGGAGTAATATTATCATTCCTTATAACAAAACTAGTTTTCAATCTTTGACTGCCAGTAGTAAATAAATTCTGTTCAAATAAATTTGTAGTAAATGGTAGGGGTAATATTAGCAATTTCCTTATAACAAAACTAGTTTTCAATCTTTGACTGCCAGTGGTAAATAAATTCTGTTAAAATAAATTTACTGTAGTAAATGGTAGGAGTAATATTAGCAATTTCCTTATATGAAACTAGTTTCAATCTTTGACTGCCAGTGGTAAATAAATTCTGTTCAAATAAATTTGTAGTAAATGGTAGGAGTAATATTAGCAATTTCCTTATAACGAAACTAGTTTTCAATCTTTGACTACTTGATGGTAAATAAATTCTGTTAAAATAAATTTGTAGTAAATGGTAGGAGTAATATTAGCAATTTCCTTATAACGAAACTAGTTTTCAATCTTTGACTGCCAGTGGTAAATAAATTCTGTTCAAATAAATTTGTAGTAAATGGTAGGAGTAATATTAGCAATTTCCTTATAACAAAACTAGTTTTCAATCTTTGACTGCCAGTGGTAAATAAATTCTGTTCAAATAAATTTGTAGTAAATGGTAGGAGTAATATTATCAATTTCCTTATAACGAAACTAGTTTTCAATCTTTGACTGCCAGTGGTAAATAAATTCTGTTCAAATAAATTTATAGTAAATGGTAGGAGTAATATTAGCAATTTCCTTATAACAAAACTAGTTTTCAATCTTTGACTGCCAGTGGTAAATAAATTCTGTTCAAATAAATTTGTAGTAAATGGTAGGAGTAATATTAGCAATTTCCTATAACGAAACTAGTTTTCAATCTTTGACTGCCAGTGGTAAATAAATTCTGTTCAAATAAATTTGTAGTAAATGGTAGGAGTAATATTAGCAATTTCCTTATAACGAAACTAGTTTTTCAATCTTTGACTGCCAGTGGTAAATAAATTCTGTTCAAATAAATTTGTAGTAAATGGTAGGAGTAATATTAGCAATTTCCTTATAACAAAACTAGTTTTCAATCTTTGACTGCCAGTGGTAAATAAATTCTGTTCAAATAAATTTGTAGTAAATGGTAGGAGTAATATTAACAATTTCCTTGAAACTAGTTTTCAATCTTTGACTGCCAGTGGTAAATAAATTCTGTTCAAATAAATTTGTAGTAAATGGTAGGAGTAATATTGTAATTTCCTTATAACAAAACTAGTTTTCAATCTTTGACTGCCAGTGGTAAATAAATTCTGTTAAAATAAATTTGTAGTAAATGGTAGGAGTAATATTAACCAATTTCCTTATAACGAAACTAGTTTTCAATCTTTGACTGCCAGTGGTAAATAAATTCTTTTCAAATAAATTTGTAGTAAATGGTAGGGGTAATATTAGCAATTTCCTTATAACAAAACTAGTTTTCAATCTTTGACTGCCAGTGGTAAATAAATTCTGTTCAAATAAATTTGTAGTAAATGGTAGGAGTAATATTAGCAATTTCCTTATACTTGAAACTAGTTTTCAATCTTTGACTGCCAGTGGTAAATAAATTCTGTTCAAATAAATTTGTAGTAAATGGTAGGAGTAATATTAGCAATTTCCTTATAACGAAACTAGTTTTCAATCTTTGACTACTTGATGGTAAATGTTCTATTTCAAAATAAATTTGTAGTAAATGGTAGGGGTAATATTAGCAATTTCCTTATAACGAAACTAGTTTTCAATCTTTGACTGCCAGTGGTAAATAAATTCTGTTAAAATAAATTTGTAGTAAATGGTAGGGTAATATTAGCAATTTCCTTATAACGAAACTAGTTTTCAATGTTTTGACTGCCAGTGGTAAATAAATTCTGTTAAAATAAATTTGTAGTAAATGGTAGGAGTAATATTAGCAATTTCCTTATAACAAAACTGGTTTTCCAATCTTTGACTGCCAGTGGTAAATAAATTCTGTTCAAATAAATTTGTAGTAAATGGTAGGGGTAATATTAGCAATTTCCTTATAACAGGAAACTAGTTTTCAATCTTTGACTGCCAGTGGTAAATAAATTCTGTTCAAATAAATTTGTAGTAAATGGTAGGAGTAATATTAGCAATTTCCTTATAACAAAACTAGTTTTCAATCTTTGACTGCCAGTGGTAAATAAATTCTGTTCAAATAAATTTGTAGTAAATGGTAGGAGTAATATTAGCAATTTCCTTATAACAAAACTAGTTTTCAATCTTTGACTGCCAGTGGTAAATAAATTCTGTTCAAATAAATTTGTAGTAAATGGTAGGAGTAATATTGTAATTTCCTTATAACAAAACTAGTTTTC
Source organism: Ascarosepion bandense (assembly GCA_037127315.1). Lineage (NCBI taxonomy): Eukaryota > Metazoa > Mollusca > Cephalopoda > Sepiida > Sepiidae > Ascarosepion > Ascarosepion bandense. Next base: position 11,098 of record JBBBDQ010022751.1, read on the forward strand.
AATCTTTGACTGCCAGTGGTAAATAAATTCTGTTCAAATAAATTTGTAGTAAATGGTAGGAATAATATTAGCAATTTCCTTATAAGAAACTAGTCTTCAATCTTTGACTGCCAGTGGTAAGTAAATTCTGTTCAAATAAATTTGTAGTAAATGGTAGGAGTAATATTAGCAATTTCCTTATAACAAAACTAGTTTTCAATCTTTGACTGCCAGTGGTAAATAAATTCTGTTTCAAATAAATTTGTAGTAAATGGTAGAATTAATATTAGCAATTTCCTTATAACGAAACTAGTTTTCAATCTTTGACTGCCAGTGGTAAATAAATTCTGTTCAAATAAATTTGTAGTAAATGGTAGGGTAATATTAGCAATTTCCTTATAAAACTAGTTTTCAATCTTTGACTGCAGTGGTAAATAAATTCTGTTAAAATAAATTTCTTAGTAAATGGTAGGAGTAATATTAGCAATTTCCTTATAACAAAACTAGTTTTCAATCTTTGACTGCCAGTGGTAAATAAATTGTGTTCAAATAAATTTGTAGTAAATGGTAGGAATATTAGCAATTTCCTTATAACAGGAAACTAGTTTCAATCTTTGACTGCCAGTGGTAAATAAATTCTGTTCAAATAAATTTGTAGTAAATGGTAGGAGTAATATTAGCAATTTCCTTATAACGAAACTAGTTTTCAATCTTTGACTGCCAGTGGTAAATAAATTCTGTTCAAATAAATTTGTAGTAAATGAGTAGGGGTAATAACCAATTTCCTTATAACGAAACTAGTTTTCAATCTTTGACTGCCAGTGGTAAATAAATTCTGTTAAAATAAATTTGTAGTAAATGGTAGGAGTAATATTAGCAATTTCCTTATAACGAAACTAGTTTTCAATCTTTGACTACCAGTGGTAAATAAATTCTGTTCAAATAAATTTGTAGTAAATGGTAGGAGTAATATTAGCAATTTCCTTATAACAAAACTACTTTTCAATCTTTGACTGCCAGTGGTAAATAAATTCTGTTCAAATAAATTTGTAGTAAATGGTGAGGGTAATATTAGCAATTTCCTTATAACGAAACTAGTTTTCAATCTTTGACTGCCAGTGGTAAATAAATTCTGTTAAAATAAATTTGTAGTAAATGGTAGGAGTAATATTAGCAATTTCCTTATAACGAAATAGTTTCAATCTTTGACTGCCAGTGGTAAATAAATTCTGTTCAAATAAATTTGTAGTAAATGGTAGGAGTAATATTAACAATTTCCTTATAACAAAACTGGTTCAATCTTTGACTGCCAGTGGTAAATAAATTCTGTTCAAATAAATTTGTAGTAAATGGTAGGGGTAATATTAGCAATTTCCTTATAACGAAAATAGTTTTCAATCTTTGACTGCCAGTGGTAAATAAATTCTGTTCAAATAGAATTTGTAGTAAATGGTAGGGGTAATATTAGCAATTTCATATAACGAAACTAGTTTTCAATCTTTGACTGCCAGTGGTAAATAGAATTCTGTTGAAATAAATTTGTAGTAAATGGTAGGAGTAATATTAGCAATTTCCTTATAACAAAACTAGTTTTCAATCTTTGACTGCCAGTGGTAAATAAATTCTGTTCAAATAAATTTGTAGTAAATGGTAGGAGTAATATTAGCAATTTCCTTATAACAAAACTAGTTTTCAATCTTTGACTGCCAGTGGTAAATAAATTGTGTTCAAATAAATTTGTAGTAAATGGTAGGAGTAATATTAGCAATTTCCTTATAACAAAACTAGTTTTCAATCTTTGACTGCCAGTGGTAAATAAATTCTGTTCAAATAAATTTGTAGTAAATGGTAGAGTATCAATTTCCTTATAACAAAACTAGTTTTCAATCTTTGACTGCCAGTGGTAAACCAAATTCTGTTCAAATAAATTTGTAGTAAATGGTAGGAGTAATATTAGCAATTTCCTTATAACAAAACTAGTTTTCAATCTTTGACTGCCAGTGGTAAATAAATTCTGTTCAAATAAATTTGTAGTAAATGGTAGGAGTAATATTAGCAATTTCCTTTTAACAAAACTAGTTTTCAATCTTTGACTGCCAGTGGTAAATAAATTCTGTTCAAATAAATTTGTAGTAAATGGTAGGAGTAATATCAGCAA
>JBBBDQ010022758.1:0-17159 GCA_037127315.1 Ascarosepion bandense
GTATTACTCTTTAATAACGTTTAACTTATTTTCTGACATACATATTAGGTGACCTTTGGTATGCATAATAATTAATGTGTGCTCTTTAATAACACGTTTAACTTTATTTTCTGACATACATATTGGGTGACCTTTTGGTAGCCATAATAATTAATGTGTGCTCTTTAATAACGTTTAACTTATTTTCTGACATACATATTAGGTGACCTTTGGTATGCATAATAATTAATGTGTGCTCTTTAATAACGTTTAACTTATTTTCTGACATACATATTAGGTGACCTTTGGTATGCATAATAATTAATGTGTGCTCTTTAATAACGTTTAACTTATTTTCTGACATACATATTAGGTGACCTTTGGTATGCATATTAATTAATGTGCTCTTTAATAACGTTTAACTTATTTTCTGACATACATATTAGGTGACCTTTGGTATGCATATTAATTAATGTGTGCTCTTTAATAACGTTTAACTTATTTTCTGACATACATATTAGGTGACCTTTGGTATGCATAATAATTAATGTGTGCTCTTTAATAACGTTTAACTTATTTTCTGACATACATATTAGGTGACCTTTGGTATGCATATTAATTAATGTGTGCTCTTTAATAACGTTTAACTTATTTTCTGACATACATATTAGGTGACCTTTGGTATGCATAATAATTAATGTGTGCTCTTTAATAACGTTTAACTTATTTTCTGACATACATATTAGGTGACCTTTGGTATGCATAATAATTAATGTGTACTCTTTAATAACGTTTAACTTATTTTCTGACATACATATTAGGTGACCTTTAGTATGCATAATAATTAATGTGTGCTCTTTAATAACGTTTAACTTATTTTCTGACATACATATTAGGTGACCTTTGGTATGCATAATAATAATTAATGTGTGCTCTTTAATAACGTTTAACTTATTTTCTGACATACATATTAGGTGACCTTTAATTTATGCATATTAATTAATGTGTGTAGCCAACGTTTAACTTATTTTCTGACATACATATTAGGTGACCTTTGGTATGCATAATAATTAATGTGTGCTCTTTAATAACGTTTAACTTATTTTCTGACATACATATTAGGTGACCTTTGGTATGCATAATAATTAATGTGTGCTCTTTAATAACGTTTAACTTATTTTTTCTGACATACATATTAGGTGACCTTTGGTATGCATAATAATTAATGTGTGCTCTTTAATAACGTTTAACTTATTTTCTGACATACATATTAGGTGACCTTTGGTATGCATATTAATTAATGTGTGCTCTTTAATAACGTTTAACTTATTTTCTGACATACATATTAGGTGACCTTTGGTATGCATAATAATTAATGTGTGCTCTTTAATAACGTTTAACTTATTTTCTGACATACATATTAGGTGACCTTTGGTATGCATAATAATTAATGTGTGCTCTTTAATAACGTTTAACTTATTTTCTGACATACATATTAGCTGACCTTTGGTATGCATAATAATTAATGTGTGCTCTTTAATAACGTTTAACTTATTTTCTGACATACATATTAGCTGACCTTTGGTATGCATAATAATTAATGTGTGCTCTTTAATAACGTTTAACTTATTTTCTGACATACATATTGTTTGATATTGGTATGCATAATAATTAATGTGCTCTTTAATAAGGTTTAACTTATTTTCTGACATACATATTAGCTGACCTTTGGTATGCATAATAATTAATGTGTGCTCTTTAATAACGTTTAACTTATTTTCTGACATACATATTAGCTGACCTTTGGTATGCATAATAATTAATGTGTGCTCTTTAATAACGTTTAACTTATTTTCTGACATACATATTAGCTGACCTTTGGTATGCACTTAATAATTAATGTGTGCTCTTTAATAACGTTTAACTTATTTTCTGACATACATATTAGGTGACCTTTGGTATGCATAATAATTAATGTGCTCTTTAATAAGGTTTAACTTATTTTCTGACATACATATTAGCTGACCTTTGGTATGCATAATAATTAATGTGTGCTCTTTAATAAGGTTTAACTTATTTTCTGACATACATATTAGCTGACCTTTGGTATGCATAATAATTAATGTGTGCTCTTTAATAACGTTTAACTTATTTTCTGACATGTACATATTAGCTGACCTTTGGTATGCATAATAATTAATGTGTGCTCTTTAATAACTTGTTTAACATTTTCTGACATACATATTAGGTGACCTTTTGGTATGCATAAATAAATTAAATAATGTGCTCTTTAATAACGTTTAACTTATTTTCTGACATACATATTAGGTGACCTTTGGTATGCATAATAATTAATGTGTGCTCTTTAATAACGTTTAACTTGTTTCTGACATACATATTAGCTGACCTTTGGTATGCATAATAATTAATGTGTGCTCTTTAATAACGTTTAACTTATTTTCTGACATACATATTGCTTGACCTTTGGTATGCATAATAATTAATGTGTGCTCTTTAATAACGTTTAACTTATTTTCTGACATACATATTAGGTGACCTTTGGTATGCATAATAATTAATGTGTGCTCTTTAATAACGTTTAACTTATTTTCTGACACATCCATATTAGGTGACTGCTGGTATGCATAATAATTAATGTGTGCTCTTTAATAAGGTTTAACTTATTTTCTGACATACATATTAGCTGACCTTTGGTATGCATAATAATTAATGTGTGCTCTTTAATAACGTTTAACTTATTTTCTGACATACATATTAGGTGACCTTTAGTATGCATAATAATTAATGTGTGCTCTTTAATAGCGTTTAACTTTATTTTCTGACATACATATTGAGTGACCTTTGGTATGCATAATAATTAATGTGTGCTCTTTAATAACGTTTAACTTATTTTCTGACATACATATTAGGTGACCTTTGGTATGCATATTAATTAATGTGTGCTCTTTAATAACGTTTAACTTATTTTCTGACATACATATTAGGTGACCTTTGGTATGCATAATAATTAATGTGTGCTCTTCAGCAACGTTTAACTTATTTTTACGGCATACATATTAGGTGACCTTTGGTAATGCATAATAATTAATGTGTGCTCTTTAATAACGTTTAACTTATTTTTCCAGTATTACATATTAGCTGACCTTTACAGTATGCATAATAATTAATGTGTGCTCTTTAATAACGTTTAACTTATTTTCTGACATACATATTAGGTGACCTTTAGTATACATAATAATTAATGTGTGCTCTTTAATAACGTTTAACTTATTTTCTGACATACATATTAGCTGACCTTTGGTATGCATAATAATTAATGTGTGCTCTTTAATAACGTTTAACTTATTTTCTGACATACATATTAGGTGACCTTTAGTATACATAATAATTAATGTGTGCTCTTTAATAACGTTTAACTTATTTTCTGACATACATATTAGGTGACCTTTGGTATGCATAATAATTAATGTGTGCTCTTTAATAACGTTTAACTTATTTTCTGACATACATATTAGGTGACCTTTGGTATGCATAATAATTAATGTGTGCTCTTTAATAACGTTTAACTTATTTTCTGACATACATATTAGGTGACCTTTGGTATGCATAATAATTAATGTGTGCTCTTTAATAACGTTTAACTTATTTTCTGACATACATATTAGGTGACCTTTGGTATGCATAATAATTAATGTGTGCTCTTTAATAACGTTTAACTTATTTTCTGACATACATATTAGGTGACCTTTGGTAGCATATAATAATTAATGTGTGCTCTTTAATAACGTTTAACTTATTTTCTGACATACATATTAGGTGACCTTTAGTATGCATAATAATTAATAATGTGCTCTTTAATAACGTTTTAACTTATTTTCTGACATACATATTAGGTGACCTTTGGTATGCATAATAATTAATGTGTGCTCTTTAATAACGTTTAACTTATTTTCTGACATACATATTAGGTGACCTTTGGTATGCATAATAATTAATGTGCTCTTTAATAACGTTTAACTTATTTTCTGACATACATATTAGGTGACCTTTGGTATGCATAATAATTAATGTGTGCTCTTTAATAACGTTTAACTTATTTTCTGACATACATATTAGGTGACCTTTGGTATGCATAATAATTAATGTGTGCTCTTTAATAACGTTTAACTTATTTTCTGACATACATATTAGGTGACCTTTGGTATGCATAATAATTAATGTGTGCTCTTTAATAACGTTTAACTTATTTTCTGACATACATAGTAGGTGACCTTTGGTATGCATAATAATTAATGTGCTCTTTAATAACGTTTAACTTATTTTCTGACATACATATTAGGTGACCTTTGGTATGCATAATAATTAATGTGTGCTCTTTAATAACGTTTAACTTATTTTCTGACATACATATTAGGTGACCTTTGGTATGCATAATAATTAATGTGTGCTCTTTAATAACGTTTAACTTATTTTCTGACATACATATTAGGTGACCTTTGGTATGCATAATAATTAATGTGTGCTCTTTAATAACGTTTAACTTATTTTCTGACATACATATTAGGTGACCTTTGGTATGCATAATAATTAATGTATTATCTTTAATAACGTTTAACTTATTTTCTGACATATTAGGTGACCTTTGGTATGCATAATAATTAATGTGTGCTCTTTAATAACGTTTAACTTATTTTCTGACATACATATTAGGTGACCTTTAGTATGCATAATAATTAATGTATTGCTCTTTAATAACGTTTAACTTATTTTCTGACATACATATTAGGTGACCTTTGGTATGCATAATAATTAATGTGTGCTCTTTAATAAGGTTTAACTTATTTTCTGACATACATATTAGGTATTGCTGGTATGCATAATAATTAATGTGTGCTCTTTAATAACGTTTAACTTATTTTCTGACATACATATTAGGTGACCTTTGGTATGCATAATAATTAATGTGTGCTCTTTAATAACGTTTAACATATTTTCTGACATACATATTAGGTGACCTTTGGTATGCATAATAATTAATGTGTGCTCTTTAATAACGTTTAACATATTTTCTGACATACATATTAGGTGACCTTTGGTATGCATAATAATTAATGTGTGCTCTTTAATAACGTTTAACTTATTTTCTGACATACATATTGAGTGACCTTTGGTATGCATAATAATTAATGTGTGCTCTTTAATAACGTTTAACTTATTTTCTGACATACATATTGAGTGACCTTTGGTATGCCATATTAATTAATGTGTGCTCTTTAATAACGTTTAACTTATTTTCTGACATACATATTAGGTGACCTTTGGTATGCATATTAATTAATGTGTGCTCTTTAATAACGTTTGTATTTTCTGACATACATACTGGGTGACCTTTGGTATGCATAATAATTAATGTGTGCTCTTTAATAACGTTTAACTTATTTTCTGACATACATATTAGGTGACCTTTGGTATGCATATTAATTAATGTGTGCTCTTTAATAACGTTTAACTTATTTTCTGACATACATATTAGGTGACCTTTGGTATGCATAATAATTAATGTGTGCTCTTTAATAACGTTTAACTTATTTTCGAGCATACATATTAAGGTGACCTTTGGTATACATAATAATTAATGTGTGCTCTTTAATAACGTTTAACTTATTTTCTGACATACATATTAGGTGACCTTTGGTATGCATAATAATTAATGTGCTCTTTAATAAGGTTTAACTTATTTTCTGACATACATATTAGCTGACCTTTGGTATGCATAATAATTAATGTGTGCTCTTTAATAACGTTTAACTTATTTTCTGACATACATATTGAGTGACCTTTGGTATGCATAATAATTAATGTGTGCTCTTTAATAACGTTTAACTTATTTTCTGACATACATATTAGGTGACCTTTGGTATGCATATTAATTAATGTGTGCTCTTTAATAACGTTAACTTATTTTCTGACATACATATTAGGTGACCTTTGGTATGCATAATAATTAATGTGTGCTCTTTAATAACGTTTAACATGTTTTCTGACATACATATTAGGTGACCTTTGGTATACATAATAATTAATGTGTGCTCTTTAATAACGTTTAACTTATTTTCTGACATACATATTAGGTGACCTTTGGTATGCATATTAATTAATGTGTGCTCTTTAATAACGTTTAACTTATTTTCTGACATACATATTAGGTGACCTTTGGTATGCATAATAATTAATGTGTGCTCTTTAATAACGTTTAACTTATTTTCTGACTTATATATTAGGTGACCTTTGGTATACATATTAATTAATGTGTGCTCTTTAATAACGTTTAACTTATTTTCTGACATACATATTAGGTGACCTTTGGTATGCATAATAATTAATGTGTGCTCTTTAATAACGTTTAACTTATTTTCTGACATACATATTAGGTGACCTTTGGTATACATAATAATTAATGTGTGCTCTTTAATAACGTTTAACTTATTTTCTGACATACATATTGAGTGACCTTTGGTATGCATATTAATTAATGTGTGCTCTTTAATAACGTTTAACTTATTTTCTGACATACATATTAGGTGACCTTTGGTATGCATAATAATTAATGTGTGCTCTTTAATAACGTTTAACTTATTTTCTGACATACATATTAGGTGACCTTTGGTATACATAATAATTAATGTGTGCTCTTTAATAACGTTTAACTTATTTTCTGACATACATATTGAGTGACCTTTGGTATGCATAATAATTAATGTGTGCTCTTTAATAACATTTAACTTATTTTCTGACATACATATTAGCTGACCTTTTGTATGCATAATAATTAATGTGTGCTCTTTAATAACGTTTAACTTATTTTTCAATAACATATTAGGTGACCTTTGGTATACATAATAATTAATGTGTGCTCTTTAATAACGTTTAACTTATTTTCTGACATACATATTAGGTGACCTTTGGTATGCATAATAATTAATGTGTGCTCTTTAATAACGTTTAACTTATTTTCTGACATACATATTAGGTGACCTTTGGTATGCATAATAATTAATGGAAGTGCTCTTTAATAACGTTTAACTTATTTTCTGACATACATATTAGGTGACCTTTGGTATGCATAATAATTAATGTGGTAATAATAACTTTAATAACGTTTAACTTATTTTCTGACATACATATTAATTGACCTTTAGGCGCATGCATAATAATTAATGTGTGCTCTTTAATAACGTTTAACTTATTTTCTGACATACATATTAGGTGACCTTTGGTATGCATAATAATTAATGTGCTCTTTAATAACGTTTAACTTATTTTCTGACATACATATTAGGTGACCTTTGGTATACATAATAATTAATGTGTGCTCTTTAATAACGTTTAACTTATTTTTCAACATACATATTAGGTGACCTTTGGTATACATAATAATTAATGATATATTTTAATAACGTTTAACTTATTTTCTGACATACATATTAGGTGACCTTTGGTATACATAATAATTAATGTGTGCTCTTTAATAACGTTTAACCCATTTTCTGACATACATATTAGGTGACCTTTGGTATACATAATAATTAATGTGTGCTCTTTAATAACGTTTAACTTATTTTCTGACATACATATTAGGTGACCTTTTGTATGCATAATAATTAATGGGTGCTCTTTAATAACGTTTAACTTATTTTCTGACATACATATTAGGTGACCTTTGGTATACATAATATTAATGTATTGCTCTTTAATAACGTTTAACTTATTTTCTGACATACATATTAGGTGACCTTTGGTATGCATAATAATTAATGTGTGCTCTTTAATAACGTTTAACTTATTTTCTGACATACATATTAGGTGACCTTTAGTATGCATAATAATTAATGGGTGCTCTTTAATAACGTTTAACTTATTTTCTGACATACATATTAGGTGACCTTTGGTATGCATAATAATTAATGTGTGCTCTTTAATAACGTTTTAACTTATTTTCTGACATACATATTAGGTGACCTTTGGTATGCATAATAATTAATGTGTGCTCTTTAATAACGTTTAACTTATTTTCTGACATACATATTAGGTGACCTTTAGTATACATAATAATTAATGTGTGCTCTTTAATAACGTTTGCTTATTTTCTGACATACATATTAGGTGACCTTTGGTATGCATAATAATTAATGTGTGCTCTTTAATAACGTTTAACTTATTTTCTGACATACATATTAGGTGACCGCTGGTATACATAATAATTAATGTGTTATTAACTCTTTAATAACGTTTAACTTATTTTCTGACATACATATTAGGTATTGCTGGTATACATAATAATTAATGTGTGCTCTTTAATAACGTTTAACTTATTTCCTGACATACATATTAGGTGACCTTTGGTATACATAATAATTAATGTGTATATCTTTAATAACATTTAACTTATTTTCTGACTTATACATATTAGGTGACCTTTGGTATACATAATAATTAATGTATTACTCTTTAATAACGTTTTTAACTTATTTTCTGACATACATATTAGGTGACCTTTAGTATGCATAATAATTAATGGGTGCTCTTTAATAACGTTTAACTTATTTTCTGACATACATATTAATTGACCTTTGGTATACATAATAATTAATGTGTGCTCTTTAATAACGTTTAACTTATTTTCTGACATACATATTAGGTGACCTTTGGTATGCATAATAATTTAATGTGTGCTCTTTAATAACGTTTAACTTATTTTCTGACATACGTGGGTGACCTTTGGTATGCATAATAATTAATGGGTGCTCTTTAATAACGTTTAACTTATTTTCTGACATACATATTAGGTGACCTTTGGTATGCATAATAATTAATGGGTGCTCTTTAATAACGTTTAACTTATTTTCTGACATACATATTAGGTGACCTTTGGTATACATAATAATTAATGTGTGATCTTTAATAACGTTTAACTTATTTTCTGACATACATATTAGGTGACCTTTGGTATACATAATAATTAATGTGTGCTCTTTAATAACGTTTAACTTATTTTCTGACATACATATTAGGTGACCTTTGGTATACATAATAATTAATGTGTGCTCTTTAATAACGTTTAACTTATTTTCTGACATACATATTAGGTGACCTTTGGTATGCATAATAATTAATGTGTGCTCTTTAATAACGTTTAACTTATTTTCTGACATACATATTAGGTGACCTTTGGTATGCATAATAATTAATGGGTGCTCTTTAATAACGTTTAACTTATTTTCTGACATACATATTAAGGTGACCTTTGGTATGCATAATAATTAATGGGTGCTCTTTAATAACGTTTAACTTATTTTCTGACATACATATTAGGTGACCTTTGGGTATACATAATAATTAATGTGTGCTCTTTAATAACGTTTAACTTATTTTCTGACATACATATTAGGTGACCTTTGGTATGCATAATAATTAATGGGTGCTCTTTAATAACGTTTAACTTATTTTCTGACATACATATTAGGTGACCTTTAGTATACATAATAATTAATGTGTGCTCTTTAATAACGTTTAACTTATTTTCTGACATACATATTAGGTGACCTTTGGTATGCATAATAATTAATGGGTGCTCTTTAATAACGTTTAACTTATTTTCTGACATACATATTAGGTGACCTTTGGTATACATAATAATTAATGGGTGCTCTTTAATAACGTTTAACTTATTTTCTGACATACATATTAGGTGACCTTTGGTATGCATAATAATTAATGGGTGCTCTTTAATAACGTTTAACTTATTTTCTGACATACATATTAGGTGACCTTTGGTATACATAATAATTAATGTGTGCTCTTTAATAACGTTGCACTTATTTTCTGACATACATATTAGGTGACCTTTGATATGCATAATAATTAATGGGTGCTCTTTAATAACGTTTAACTTATTTTCTGACATACATATTGGTGACCTTTGGTATACATAATAATTAATGTGTGCTCTTTAATAACGTTTAACTTATTTTCTGACATACATATTAGGTGACCTTTGGTATGCATAATAATTAATGGGTGCTCTTTAATAACGTTTAACTTATTTTCTGACATACATATTAGGTGACCTTTGGTATGCATAATAATTAATGGGTGCTCTTTAATAACGTTTAACTTATTTTCTGACATACATATTAGGTGACCTTTGGTATACATAATAATTAATGTATTAGCTCTTTAATAACGTTTAACTTATTTTCTGACATACATATTGAGTGACCTTTGGTAGCCATAATAATTAATGGGTGCTCTTTAATAACGTTTAACTTATTTTCTGACATACATATTAGGTGACCTTTGGTATGCATAATAATTAATGGAGTGCTCTTTAATAACGTTTAACTTATTTTCTGACATACATATTAGGTGACCTTTGGTATACATAATAATTAATGTGTGCTCTTTAATAACGTTTAACTTATTTTCTGACATACATATTAGGTGACCTTTGGTATGCATAATAATTAATGGGTGCTCTTTAATAACGTTTAACTTATTTTCTGACATACATATTAGGTGACCTTTGGTATGCATAATAATTAATGGGTGCTCTTTAATAACGTTTAACTTATTTTCTGACATACATATTAGGTGACCTTTGGTATACATAATAATTAATGTGTGCTCTTTAATAACGTTTAACTTATTTTCTGACATACATATTAGGTGACCTTTGGTATGCATAATAATTAATGGGTGCTCTTTAATAACGTTTAACTTATTTTCTGACATACATATTAGGTGACCTTTGGTATGCATAATAATTAATGGGTGCTCTTTAATAACGTTGCTTATTTTCTGACATACATATTAGGTGACCTTTGGTATACATAATAATTAATGTGTGCTCTTTAATAACGTTTAACTTTTCTGACATACATATTAGGTGACCTTTGGTATGCACCAATAATTAATGTGTGCTCTTTAATAACGTTTAACTTATTTTCTGACATACATATTGGGTGACCTTTGGTATGCATAATAATTAATGGGTGCTCTTTAATAACGTTTAACTTATTTTCTGACTGTATATTAGAGTGACCTTTGGTATGCATAATAATTAATGGGTGCTCTTTAATAACGTTTAACTTATTTTCTGACATACATATTAATTGACCTTTGGTATGCATAATAATTAATGGGTGCTCTTTAATAACGTTTAACTTATTTTCTGACATACATATTAGGTGACCTTTGGTATACATAATAATTAATCAGGTGCTCTTTAATAACGTTTAACTTATTTTTCTGACATACATATTAGGTGACCTTTGGTATGCATAATAATTAATGGGTGCTCTTTAATAACGTTTAGCATTTTCTGACATATTATATTAAGTGACCTTTTGGTATGTAATAATTAATGGGTGCTCTTTAATAACGTTTAACATATTTTCTGACATACATAATGAGTGACCTTTAGTATGCATAATAATTAATATTGTGCTCTTTAATAACGTTTAACTTATTTTCTGACATACATATTAGGTGACCTTTGGTATGCATAATAATTAATGTGTGCTCTTTAATAACGTTTAACTTATTTTCTGACATACATATTAGGTGACCTTTGGTATGCATAATAATTAATGTGTGCTCTTTAATAACGTTTAACTTATTTTCTGACATACATATTAGGTGACCTTTGGTATGCATAATAATTAATGTGTGCTCTTTAATAACGTTTAACTTATTTTCTGACATACATATTAGGTGACCTTTTGGTATGCATAATAATTAATGTGTGCTCTTTAATAACGTTTAACTTATTTTCTGACATACATATTAGATGACCTTTAGTATGCATAATAATTAATGTGTGCTCTTTAATAACGTTTAACTTATTTTCTGACATACATATTAAGTGACCTTTAGTATGCATAATAATTAATGTGTGCTCTTTAATAACGTTTAACTTATTTTCTGACATACATATTAGGTGACCTTTGGTATGCATAATAATTAATGTGTGTTCTTTAATAACGTTTAACTTATTTTCTGACATACATATTAGGTGACCTTTAGTATACATAATAATTAATGTGTGCTCTTTAATAACGTTTAACTTATTTTCTGACATACATATTGAGTGACCTTTAGTATGCATAATAATTAATGGGTGCTCTTTAATAACGTTTAACTTATTTTCTGACATACATATTAGGTGACCTTTAGTATGCATAATAATTAATGGGTGCTCTTTAATAACGTTCCAACTTATTTTCTGACATACATATTAGGTAAAACCTTTGGTATGCATAATAATTAATGTGTGCTCTTTAATAACGTTTAACTTATTTTCTGACATACATATTAGGTGACCTTTGGTATACATAATAATTAATGTGTGCTCTTTAATAACGTTTAACTTATTTTCTGACATACATATTAGGTGACCTTTGGTATGCATAATAATTAATGGGTGCTCTTTAATAACGTTTAACATTTTCCCGGTAATACATATTAGGTGACCTTTAGTACATGCATAATAATTAATGTGTGCTCTTTAATAACGTTTAACTTATTTTCTGACATACATATTAGGTGACCTTTGGTATACATAATAATTAATGTGTGCTCTTTAATAACGTTTAACTTATTTTCTGACATACATATGAAATTGACCTTTGGTATGCATAATAATTAATGTGTGCTCTTTAATAACGTTTAACTTATTTTCTGACATACATATTAGGTGACTACTTTGGTATGCATAATAATTAATGTGTGCTCTTTAATAACGTTTAACTTATTTTCTGACATACATATTAGGTGACCTTTGGTATGCATAATAATTAATGTGTGCTCTTTAATAACATTTAACTTATTTTCTGACATACATATTAGGTGACCTTTAGTATGCATAATAATTAATGTGTGCTCTTTAATAACGTTTAACTTATTTTCTGACCTCACATATTAGGTGACCTTTGGTATACATAATAATTAATGTGTGCTCTTTAATAACGTTTAACTTATTTTTCTGACATACATATTAGGTGACCTTTGGTATGCATAATAATTAATGGGTGCTCTTTAATAACGTTTAACTTATTTTCTGACATACATATTAGGTGACCTTTGGTATGCATAATAATTAATGGGTGCTCTTTAATAACGTTTAACTTATTTTCTGACATACATATTAGGTGACCTTTGGTATACATAATAATTAATGTGTGCTCTTTAATAACGTTTAACTTATTTTCTGACATACATATTAGGTGACCTTTGGTATGCATAATAATTAATGGGTGCTCTTTAATAACGTTTAACTTATTTTCTGACATACATATTAGGTGACCTTTAGTATGCATAATAATTAATGGGTGCTCTTTAATAACGTTTAACTTATTTTCTGACATACATATTAGGTGACCTTTGGTATACATAATAATTAATGTGTGCTCTTTAATAACGTTTAACTTATTTTCTGACATACATATTAGGTGACCTTTGGTATGCATAATAATTAATGTGTGCTCTTTAATAACGTTTAACTTATTTTCTGACATACATATTAGGTGACCTTTGGTATACATAATAATTAATGTATTGCTCTTTAATAACGTTTAACTTATTTTCTGACATACATATTAGGTGACCTTTGGTATGCATAATAATTAATGGTGCTCTTTAATAACGTTTAACTTATTTTCTGACATACATATTAGGTGACCTTTGGTATGCATAATAATTAATGGGTGCTCTTTAATAACGTTTAACTTATTTTCTGACATGCATATTAGGTGACCTTTGGTATACATAATAATTAATGTGTGCTCTTTAATAACGTTTAACTTATTTTCTGACATACATATTAGGTGACCTTTGGTATGCATAATAATTAATGTATTGCTCTTTAATAACGTTTAACTTATTTTCTGACATACATATTAGGTGACCTTTGGTATGCATAATAATTAATGTGTGCTCTTTAATAACGTTTAACTTATTTTCTGACATACATATTAGGTGACCTTTGGTATGCATAATAATTAATGTGTGCTCTTTAATAACGTTTAACTTATTTTCTGACATACATATTAGGTGACCTTTGGTATACATAATAATTAATGTGTGCTCTTTAATAGCGTTTGCTTATTTTCTGACATACATATTAGGTGACCTTTAGTATGCATAATAATTAATGTGTGCTCTTTAATAACTTGTTTAACTTATTTTCTGACATACATATTAGGTGACCTTTTATTTATGCATAATAATTAATGTGTGCTCTTTAATAACGTTTAACTTATTTTCTGACATACATATTAGGTGACCTTTAGTATGCATAATAATTAATGTGTGCTCTTTAATAACATTTAGCTTTTTCTGGCTTATACATATTAAGGTGACCTTTAGTATGCATAATAATTAATGTGTGCTCTTTAATAACGTTTAACTTATTTTCTGACATACATATTAGGTGACCTTTGGTATACATAATAATTAATGTGTGCTCTTTAATAGCGTTTAACTTATTTTCTGACATACATAATGAGTGACCTTTGGTATGCATAATAATTAATGTGTGCTCTTTAATAACGTTTAACTTATTTTCTGACATACATATTAGGTGACCTTTGGTATGCATAATAATTAATGTGTGCTCTTTAATAACGTTTAACTTATTTTCTGACATACATATTAGGTGACCTTTGGTATGCATAATAATTAATGTGTGCTCTTTAATAACGTTTAACTTATTTTCTGACATACATATTAGGTGACCTTTGGTATACATAATAATTAATGTGTGCTCTTTAATAGCGTTTAACTTATTTTCTGACATACATATTAGGTGACCTTTGGTATGCATAATAATTAATGTGTGCTCTTTAATAACGTTTAACTTATTTTCTGACATACATATTAGGTGACCTTTGGTATGCATAATAATTAATGTGTGCTCTTTAATAGCGTTTAACTTATTTTCTGACATACATATTAGGTGACCTTTGGTATGCATAATAATTAATGTGTGCTCTTTAATAACGTTTAACTTATTTTCTGACATACATATTAGGTGACCTTTGGTATACATAATAATTAATGTGTGCTCTTTAATAGCGTTTAATATTTTCTGACATACATATTAGGTGACCCTTTGGTATGCATAATAATTAATGTGTGCTCTTTAATAGCGTTTAACTTATTTTCTGACTTTATTAGGTGACCTTTGAGCCATAATAATTAATGTGTGCTCTTTAATAGCGTTTAACTTATTTTCTGACATACATATTAGGTGACCTTTGGTATGCATAATAATTAATGTGTGCTCTTTAATAACGTTTAACTTATTTTCTGACATACATATTAGGTGACCTTTGGTATGCATAATAATTAATGTGTGCTCTTTAATAACGTTTAACTTATTTTCTGACATACATATTAGGTGACCTTTGGTATGCATAATAATTAATGTGTGCTCTTTAATAACGTTTAACTTATTTTCTGACATACATATTAGGTGACCTTTTGAGCATATACATAATAATTAATGTGTGCTCTTTAATAGCGTTTAACTTATTTTCTGACATACATATTAGGTGACCTTTGGTATGCATAATAATTAATGTGTGCTCTTTAATAACGTTTAGCAACTTATTTTCTGACATACATATTAGGTGACCTTTGGTATGCATAATAATTAATGTGTGCTCTTTAATAACGTTTAACTTATTTTCTGACATACATATTAGGTGACCTTTGGTATACATAATAATTAATGTGTGCTCTTTAATAGCGTTTAACTTATTTTCTGACATACATATTAGGTGACCTTTGGTATGCATAATAATTAATGTATTGCTCTTTAATAACGTTTAACTTATTTTCTGACATACATATTAGGTGACCTTTGGTATGCATAATAATTAATGTGTGCACTTTAATAACGTTGTATTTTCTGACATACATATTAGAACGACCTTTTACAGTATGCATAATAATTAATGTGCTCTTTAATAACGTTTAACTTATTTTCTGACATACATATTGAGTGACCTTTGGTATGCATAATAATTAATGTGTGCTCTTTAATAACGTTTAACTTATTTTCTGACATACATATTAGGTGACCTTTAGTATGCATAATAATTAATGTGTGCTCTTTAATAACGTTTAACTTATTTTCTGACATACATATTAGGTGACCTTTAGTATGCATAATAATTAATGTATTATCTTTAATAACGTTTAACTTATTTTTTCTGACATACATATTAGGTGACCTTTGGTATGCATAATAATTAATGCGCTCTTTAATAACGTTTAACTTATTTTCTGACATACATATTAGGTGACCTTTGGTATGCATAATAATTAATGTGTGCTCTTTAATAACGTTTAACTTATTTTCTGACATACATATTAGGTGACCTTTGGTATGCATAATAATTAATGTGTGCTCTTTAATAACGTTTAACTTATTTTCTGACATACATATTAGGTGACCTTTGGTATGCATAATAATTAATGTGTGCTCTTTAATAACGTTTAACTTATTTTCTGACATACATATTAGGTGACCTTTGGTATGCATAATAATTAATGTGCTCTTTAATAACGTTTAACTTATTTTCTGACATACATATTAGGTGACCTTTGGTATGCATAATAATTAATGTGTGCTCTTTAATAACGTTTAACTTATTTTCTGACATACATATTAGGTGACCTTTGGTATGCATAATAATTAATGTGTGCTCTTTAATAACGTTTAACTTATTTTCTGACATATACATATTAGGTGACCTTTGGTAATATAATAATTAATGTGCTCTTTAATAACGTTTAACTTATTTTCTGACATACATATTAGGTGACCTTTGGTATGCATAATAATTAATGTATTACTTCTAATAACGTTTAACTTAATTTTCGACATACATATTAGGTGACCTTTGGTATGCATAATAATTAATGTGCTCTTTAATAACGTTTAACTTATTTTCTGACATACATATTAGGTGACCTTTGGTATACATAATAATTAATGTGTGCTCTTTAATAGCGTTTAGCAATTTTCTGACACGTATTCAGGTGACCTTTGTGCATGCCATAATAATTAATAAACCGTACGCTCCTTTAATAAC
>JBBBDQ010022764.1:0-10070 GCA_037127315.1 Ascarosepion bandense
AGGGTGAACTGTGGCGATAGTCAGTCTTGCCCACCAATTGAAAAATAAAGAAAAGATGAAAAGATTGGAAAAGAGAAACGCAAACCACATCCTGGGTAAACAGGGAATATGATGAGCCTTCTTCACTCTGGGAACACAGACGTGGGTGGAGGAACTACACAACAGTGTAGTTTATTCACCCAATTAAAAAAAAAAAAAGAAAACAGTGAAAAGTTTGGAAAGAGAAAGCCAGAAACCACATCCCCAAATAAGAATACATGGAGTATCTTCACCTGTTCAATAGACGAAAGGGTGAACCAAGGAAGAAGTTTAGTCTGATTCACCTCCAATTGGAAAAATAAAGAAAAGAGTGGAAAGATTGGAAAAGAGAAAGCTGGAAACCAATATCCTAAACAGAAATATGGGATTGTTTCTTCACTGTTCAATAGACGTGGTGAGTGTGTGAACTAGTATAGTGTAGTTTATCTACACCAATTGAAAAAAAAAAGAAAGTGAAAAAGTTTTGGAAAGAGAAAGTCGAAAACTATAATTCCAAATGAACACAGATGAGCATTCTTCACCTGTTCAACAGACGTGGTAAAGTGGCAAATCAAGCAAGAAGCTAGCTCCACTTACTCCAATTGAAAAAAACAACAATAAAGAAAAGAGGAAAGATTGGAAAAGAGAATGGAAACCACATCCTAAACAGGAAACAAGGGGATGGTTTTCACTCATTCAATAGACGGGTGAGGGTGAACCGGGCGATAGTTTAGTCTATCTACTCCAATTGAAAAAAAATAAAGAAAAGAGTAAAAAGATTGGAAAAGAGAAAGCCGGAAACCACATCCTAAACAGGGAACAAGGGATGAGCCTCTTCACCTGTTCAATAGACGTGGGTGGAGTGTGAACCAGGCGATAGTGTAGTTTATCTACACCAATTGAAAAAAAAAAAAGAAAGTGAAAAGTTTGGAAAGAGAAAGCCGGAAACCACATCCTAAACAAGGAACAAGGGATGAGCATCTTCACCTGTTCAATAGACGTGGGTGAAGGGTGAACCGGGCGATAGTTTAGTCTATCTACTCCAATTGAAAAAAAATAAAGAAAAGAGTGAAAAGATTGGAAAAGAGAAAGCCGGAAACCACATCCTAAACAGGAAACAAGGGATGAGCCTCTTCACCCGTTCAATAGACGTGGGTGGAGTGTGAACCAGGCGATAGTGTAGCTTATCTACACCAATTGAAAAAAAAAAAAAAAAAGAAAGTGAAAAGTTTGGAAAAGAGAAAGCCGGAAACCACATCCTAAACAAGGAACAAGGGATGAGCATCTTCACCTGTTCAATAGACGTGTGAAGGGTGAACCGGGCGATAGTTTAGTCTATCTACTCCAATTGAAAAAAATAAAGAAAAGAGTGAAAAAGATTGGAAAAGAGAAAGCCGGAAACCACATCCTAAACAGGAAACAAGGGATGAGCCTCTTCACCTGTTCAATAGACGTGGGTGGAGTGTGAATCCAGGCGATAGTGTAGTTTATCTACACCAATTGAAAAAAAAAAAAAAGAAAGTGAAAAGTTTGGAAAAGAGGGAAAAAGCCGGAAACCACATCCTAAACAAGGAACAAGGGATGAGCATCTTCACCTGTTCAATAGACGTGGTGAAGGGTGAACCGGCGATAGTTTAGTCTATCTACTCCAATTGAAAAAAATAAAGAAAAGAGTGAAAAGATTGGAAAAGAGAAAGCCGGAAACCACATCCTAAACAGGGAACAAGGGATGAGCCTCTTCAACTGTTCAATAGACGGGGTGGAGTGTGAACCAGGCGATAGTGTAGTTTATCTACACCAATTGAAAAAAAAAAAAAAGAAAGAAAAGTTTGAAAAGAGAAAGCCGGAAAACCACATCCTAAACAAGGAACAAGGGATGAGCATCTTCACCTGTTCAATAGACGTGGGTGAAGGGTGAACCGGGCGATAGTTTAGTCTATCTATCACAAATTGAAAAAAATAAAGAAAAGAGTGAAAAGATTGAAAAAGAGAAAGCCGGAAACCACATCCTAAACAGGAAACAAGGGATGAGCCTCTTCACCTGTTCAATAGACGTGGGTGGAGTGTGAATCCAGGCGATAGTGTAGTTTATCTACACCAATTGAAAAAAAAAAGAAAGTGAAAAGTTTGGAAAAGAGAAAGCCGGAAACCACATCCTAAACAAGGAACAAGGGATGAGCATCTTCACCTGTTCAATAGACGTGGGTGAAGGGTGAACCGGGCGATAGTTTAGTCTATCTACTCCAATTGAAAAAAATAAAGAAAAGAGTAAAAAGATTGGAAAAGAGAAAGCCGGAAACTACATCCTAAACAGGGAACAAGGATGAGCCTCTTCACCTGTTCAATAGACGTGTGGAGTGTGAACTAGGCGATAGTGTAGTTTATCTACCCACCTGAAAAAAAAAAAAAAGAAAGTGAAAAGTTTGGAAAAGAGAAAGCTGGAAACCACATCCTAAACAAGGAACAAGGATGAGTGACCACCTGTTCAATAGACGTGGGTGAAGGGTGAACCGGGCGATAGTTTAGTCTATCTACTCCAATTGAAAAAAAATAAAAGAAAAGAGTGAAAGATTGGAAAAGAGAAAGCCGGAAACCACATCCTAAACAGGGAACAAGGGATGAGCCTCTTCACCCGTTCAATAGACGGGTGGAGTGTGAACCAGGCGATAGTGTAGTTTATCTACACCAATTGAAAAAAAAAAAAGAAAGTGAAAAGTTTGGAAAAGAGAAAGCCGGAAACCACATATCCTAAACAAGGAACAAGGGATGAGCATCTTCACCTGTTCAATAGACGTGGGTGAAGGGTGAAACTCGGGCGATAGTTTAGTCTATCTACTCCAATTGAAAAAAATAAAGAAAAGAGTGAAAAGATTGGAAAAAGAGAAAGCCGGAAACCACATCCTAAACAGGAACAAGGGATGAGCCTCTTCACCCGTTCAATAGACGTGGGTAGAATTCAGGCGATAGTGTGGTTTATCTACACCAATTGAAAAAAAAAAAAAAAAAGAAAGTGAAAAGTTTGGAAAAGAGAAAGCCGGAAACCACATCCTAAACAAGGAACAAGTGGATGAGCATCTTCACCTGTTCAATAGACGTGGGTGAAGGGTGAACTGGCGATAGTTTAGTCTATCTACTCCAATTGAAAAAAATAAAGAAAAGAGTGAAAAGATTGGAAAAGAGAAAGCCGGAAACCACATCCTAAACAGTGGGTTATGGATGAGCCTCTTCACCTGTTCAATAGACGTGGGTGGAGTGTGAACCAGGCGATAGTGTAGTTTATCTACACCAATTGAAAAAAAAAAAAAAAGAAAAGTGAAAAGTTTGGAAAAAGAGAAAAGCCGGAAACCACATCCTAAACAAGGAACAAGGGATGAGCATCTTCACCTGTTCAATAGACGTGGGTGAAGGTGAACCGGGCGATAGTTTAGTCTATCTACTCCAATTGAAAAAAAATAAAGAAAAGAGTGAAAAGATTGGAAAAGAGAAAGCCGGAAACCACATCCTAAACAGGAACAAGGGATGAGCCTTCACCTGTTCAATAGACGTGGGTGGAGGAATCCAGGCGATAGTGTAGTTTATCTACACCAATTGAAAAAAAAAAAGAAAGTGAAAAGTTTGGAAAAGAGAAAGCCGGAAACCACATCCTAAACAAGGAACAAGGATGAGCATCTTCACCTGTTCAATAGACGTGGGTGAAGGGTGAACCGGGCGATAGTTTAGTCTATCTACTCCAATTGAAAAAAATAAAGAAAAGAGTGAAAAAGATTGGAAAAGAGAAAGCCGGAAACCACATCCTAAACAGGAAACAAGGGATGAGCCTCTTCACCTGTTCAATAGACGGGGGTGGAGTGTGACCAGGCGATAGTGTAGCGATTCACACCAATTGAAAAAAAAAAGAAAGTGAAAAGTTTGGAAAGAGAAAAAGCCGGAAACCACATCCTAAACAAGGAACAAGGGATGAGCATCTTCACCTGTTCAATAGACGTGGGTGAAGGGTGAACCGGGCGAGAAGTCAGTCTATCTACTCCAATTGAAAAAAATAGCAAAAAGAGTAAAGATTGGAAAAAGAGAAAGCCGGAAACCACATCCCAAACAGGGAACAAGGGATGAGCCTCTTCACCTGTTCAATAGACGTGGGTGGAGTGTGAACCAGGCGATAGTGTAGTTTATCTACACCAATTGAAAAAAAAAAGAAAGTGAAAAGTTTGGAAAAGAGAAAGCCGGAAACCACATCCTAAACAAGGAACAAGGGATGAGCATCTTCACCTGTTCAATAGACGTGGGTGAAGGGTGAACCGGGCGATAGTTTAGTCTATCTACTCCAATTGAAAAAAATAAAGAAAAGAGTGAAAAGATTGGAAAAGAGAAAGCCGGAAACCACATCCTAAACAGGAAACAAGGATGAGCCTCTTCACCCGTTCAATAGACGTGGGTGGAGTAGAACCAGGCGATAGTGTAGTTTATCTACACCAATTGAAAAAAAAAAAAAAAGAAAGTGAAAAGTTTGGAAAAGAGAAAATGGAAACCACATCCTAAACAAGGAACAAGGGATGAGCATCTTCACCTGTTCAATAGACGTGGGTGAAGGGTGAACCGGCGATAGTTTAGTCTATCTACTCCAATTGAAAAAAAATAAAGAAAAGAGTGAAAAGATTGGAAAAGAGAAAGCCGGGAAACCACATCCTAAACAGGAAACAAGGGATGAGCCTCTTCACCTGTTCAATAGACGTGGGTGGAGTGTGGAATCAGGCGATAGTGTAGTTTATCTACACCAATTGAAAAAAAAAAGAAAGTGAAAAGTTTGGAAAAGAGAAAGCCGGAAACCACATCCTAAACAAGGAACAAGGGATGAGCATCTTCACCTGTTCAATAGACGGGGTGAAGGGTGAACCGGGCGATAGTTTAGTCTATCTACTCCAATTGAAAAAAATAAAGAAAAGAGTGAAAAGATTGGAAAAGAGAAAGCCGGAAACCACATCCTAAACAGGGAACAAGGGATGAGCCTCTTCACCTGTTCAATAGACGTGGGTGGAGTGTGAACCAGGCGATAGTGTAGTTTATCTACACCAATTGAAAAAAAAAAAAAAAAAAGAAAGTGAAAAGTTTGGAAAAGAGAAAGCCGGAAACCACATCCTAAACAAGGAACAAGGGATGAGCATCTTCACCTGTTCAATAGACGTGGTGAAGGGGTGAACCGGGCGATAGTTTAGTCTATATCTACTCCAATTGAAAAATAAAGAAAAGAGTGAAAAGATTGGAAAAGAGAAAGCCGGAAACCACATCCTAAACAGGAAACAAGGGATGAGCCTCTTCACCTGTTCAATAGACGTGGGTGGAGTGTGAACCAGGCGATAGTGTAGTTTATCTTACACCAATTGAAAAAAAAAAAGAAAGTGAAAAGTTTGGAAAGAGAAAGCCGGAAACCACATCCCAAACAAGGAACAAGGGATGAGCATCTTCACCTGTTCAATAGACGTGGGTGAAGGGTGAACCGGGCGATAGTTTAGTCTATCTACTCCAATTGAAAAAAAATAAAGAAAAGAGTGAAAAGATTGGAAAAGAGAAAGCCGGAAACCACATCCTAAACAGGAAACAAGGGATGAGCCTCTTCACCTGTTCAATAGACGTGTGAGGTGAACTAGGCGATAGTGTAGTTTATCTACACCAATTGAAAAAAAAAAGAAAGTGAAAAGTTTGAAAGAGAAAGCCGGAAACCACATCCTAAACAAGGAACAAGGGATGAGCATCTTCACCTGTTCAATAGACGTGGGTGAAGGGTAAACCGGGCGATAGTTTAGTCTATCTACTCCAATTGAAAAAAATAAAGAAAAGAGTGAAAAGATTGGAAAAGAGAAAAGCCGGAAACCACATCCTAAACAGGGAACAAGTGGGATGAGCCTCTTCACCTGTTCAATAGACGTGGGTGGAGTGTGAACTAGCGATAGTGTAGTTTATCTACACCAATTGAAAAAAAAAAGAAAGTGAAAAGTTTGGAAAAAGAGAAAGCCGGTAAAAGTTCACATCCTAAACAAGGAACAAGGGATGAGCATCTTCACCTGTTCAATAGACGTGGGTGAAGGGTGAACCGGGCGAGCAGTTTAGTCTATCTACTCCAATTGAAAAAAAATAAAGAAAAGAGTGAAAAGATTGGAAAAGAGAAAGCCGGAAACCACATCCTAAACAGGAAACAAGGGATGAGCCTCTTCACCTGTTCAATAGACGTGGGTGGAGTGTGAACCAGGCGATAGTGTAGTTTATCTACACCAATTGAAAAAAAAAAAAGAAAGTGAAAAGTTTGGAAAAGAGAAAGCCGGAAACCACATCCTAAACAAGGAACAAGGGATGAGCATCTTCACCTGTTCAATAGACGTGGGTGAAGGGTGAACCGGGCGATAGTTTAGTCTATCTACTCCAATTGAAAAAAATAAAGAAAAGAGTAAAAAGATTGGAAAGAGAAAGCCGGAAACCACATCCTAAACAGGAACAAGGGATGAGCCCTTCACCTGTTCAATAGACGTGCAGGAGGTGAACCAGGCGATAGTGTAGTTTATCTACACCAATTGAAAAAAAAAAAAAGAAAGTGAAAAGTTTGGAAAAGAGAAAGCTGGAAACCACATCCTAAACAAGGAACAAGGGGATGAGCATCTTCACCTGTTCAATAGACGTGGGTGAAGGTGAACCGGGCGATAGTTTAGTCTATCTACTCCAATTGAAAAAAATAAAGAAAAGAGTGAAAAGATTGGAAAAGAGAAAGCCGGAAACCACATCCTAAACAGGGAACAAGGGATGAGCCTCTTCACCCACTAATAGACGTGGGTGGAGCAGAACCAGGCGATATAGTTTATCTACACCACCTGAAAAAAGAAAGTGAAAAGTTTGGAAAAGAGAAAGCCGGAAACCACATCCTAAACAAGGAACAAGGGATGAGCATCTTCACCTGTTCAATAGACGTGGGTGAAGGGTGAACCGGGCGATAGTTTAGTCTATCTACTCCAATTGAAAAAAAAATAAAGAAAAGAGTGAAAAGATTGGAAAAGAGAAAGTCAGAAACCACATCCTAAACAGGAAACAAGGGATGAGCCTCTTCACCTGTTCAATAGACGTGGGTGGAGTGTGAACTGTGGCGATAGTGTAGTTTATCTACACCAATTGAAAAAAAAAAAAGAAAGTGAAAAGTTTGGAAAAGAGAAAAGCCGGAAACCACAACCTAAACAAGGAACAAGGATGAGCATCTTCACCTGTTCAATAGACGTGGGTGAAGGGTGAACCGGGCGATAGTTTAGTCTATCTACTCCAATTGAAAAAAATAAAGAAAAGAGTGAAAAGATTGGAAAAGAGAAAGCCGGAAATCCACATCCCAAACAGGAAACAAGGGATGAGCCTCTTCACCTGTTCAATAGACGTGGGTGGAGTGTGAACCAGGCGATAGTGTAGTTTATCTACACCAATTGAAAAAAAAAAAAGAAAGTGAAAAGTTTGGAAAAGAGAAAGCCGGAAACCACATCCTAAACAAAGGAACAAGGATGAGCATCTTCACCTGTTCAATAGACGTGGCAGAACCGGGCGATAGTTTAGTCTATCTACTCCAATTGAAAAAAATAAAGAAAAGAGTGAAAAGATTGGAAAAGAGAAAGCCGGAAACCACATCCTAAACAGGGAACAAGGGATGAGCCTCTTCACCCGTTCAATAGACGTGGGTGGAGTGTAACCAGCTATAGTGTAGTTTATCTACACCAATTGAAAAAAAAAAAAGAAAGTGAAAAGTTTGGAAAAGAGAAAGCGGAAACCACATCCTAAACAAGGAACAAGGGATGAGCATCTTCACCTGTTCAATAGACGTGGGTGAAGGGTGAACCGGGCGATAGTTTAGTCTATCTACTCCAATTGAAAAAAATAAAGAAAAGAGTGAAAAGATTGGAAAAGAGAAAGCCGGAAACCACATCCTAAACAGGAAACAAGTGGATGAGCCTCTTCACCTGTTCAATAGACGTGGGTGGAGTGTGTGAACCAGGCGATAGTGTAGTTTATCTACACCACAATTGAAAAAAAAAAAAAAAGAAAGTGAAAAGTTTGGAAAAGAGAAAGTCGGAAACCACATCCTAAACAAGGAACAAGGATGAGCATCTTCACCTGTTCAATAGACGTGGGTGAAGGGTGAACCGGGCGATAGTTTAGTCTATCTACTCCAATTGAAAAAAATAAAGAAAAGAGGAAAAGATTGGAAAAGTGAAAGCCGGAAAACCACATCCTAAACAGGGAACAAGGATGAGCCTCTTCACCTGTTCAATAGACGTGTGAGGAACTGTACATAGTGTAGTTTATCTACACCAATTGAAAAAAAAAAAAGAAAGTGAAAAGTTTGGAAAGAGAGCCGGAAAACCACATCCTAAACAAGGAACAAGGGATGAGCATCTTCACCTGTTCAATAGACGTGGGTGAAGGGTGAACCGGGCGATAGTTTAGTCTATCTACTCCAATTGAAAAAAAAATAAAGAAAAGAGTGAAAAAGATTGAAAAAGAGAAAGCCGGAAACCACATCCTAAACAGGGAACAAGGGATGAGCCTCTTCACCCGTTCAATAGACGTGGGTGGAGTGTGAACCAGGCGATAGTGTAGTTTATCTACACCAATTGAAAAAAAAAGAAAGTGAAAAGTTTGGAAAAGAGAAAGCCGGAAACCACATCCTAAACAAGGAACAAGGATGAGCATCTTCACCTGTTCAATAGACGTTGGTGAAGGGTGAACCGGGCGATAGTTTAGTCTATCTACTCCAATTGAAAAAAAAATAAGAAAAGAGTGAAAAGATTGGAAAAGAGAAAGCCGGAAACCACATCCTAAACAGGGAACAAGGGATGAGCCTCTTCACCCGTTCAATAGATGGGTGGAGTGTGAACCAGGCGATAGTAGTTTATCTACACCAATTGAAAAAAAAAAAGAAAGTGAAAAGTTTGGAAAAGAGAAAGCCGGAAACCACATCCTAAACAAGGAACAAGGATGAGCATCTTCACCTGTTCAATAGACGTGGGTGAAGGGTGAACCGGGCGATAGTTTAGTCTATCTACTCCAATTGAAAAAAATAAAGAAAAGAGTGAAAAGATTGGAAAAGAGAAAGCCGGAAACCACATCCTAAACAGGAAACAAGGGATGAGCCTCTTCACCTGTTCAATAGACGTGGGTGGAGGTGAATCAGGCGATAGTGTAGTTTATCTACACCAATTGAAAAAAAAAAAGAAAGTGAAAAGTTTGGAAAAGAGAAAGCCGGAAACCACATCCTAAACAAGGAACAATGGATGAGCATCTTCACCTGTTCAATAGACGTGGGTGAAGGGTGAACCGGGCGATAGTTTAGTCTATCTACTCCAATTGAAAAAAATAAAGAAAAGAGTGAAAAGATTGGAAAAAGAGAAAGCCGGAAACCACATCCTAAACAGGAACAAGGGATGAGCCTCTTCACCTGTTCAATAGACGTGTGAGTGGAATCAGGCGATAGTGTAGTTTATCTACACCAATTGAAAAAAAAAAAAAGAAAGTGAAAAGTTTGGAAAGAGAAAGCCGGAAACCACATCCTAAACAAGGAACAAGGGATGAGCATCTTCACCTGTTCAATAGACGTGGGTGAAGGGTGAACCGGGCGATAGTTTAGTCTATCTACTCCAATTGAAAAAAAAATAAAGAAAAGAGTGAAAAGATTGGAAAAGAGAAAGCCGGAAACCACATCCTAAACAGGGAACAAGGGATGAGCCTCTTCACCCGTTCAATAGACGTGGGTGGAGTGTGAACTAGGCGATAGTGTAGTTTATCTACACCAATTGAAAAAAAAAAAAAAGAAAGTGAAAAGTTTGGAAAAAGAGAAAGCCGGAAACCACATCCTAAACAAGGAACAAGGGATGAGCATCTTCACCTGTTCAATAGACGTGGGTGAAGGGTGAACCGGGCGATAGTTTAGTCTATCTACTCCAATTGAAAAAAGGAAGAAAAGAGTGAAAAAGATTGGAAAAAGAGAAAGCCGGAAACCACATCCTAAACAGGAAACAAGGGATGAGCCTCTTCAC
>JBBBDQ010022770.1:0-32417 GCA_037127315.1 Ascarosepion bandense
TGACATACATATTAGCTGACCTTTGGTATACATAATAATTAATGTGTGCTCTTTAATAACGTTTAACATATTTTCTGACATACATATTAGGTGACCTTTTGTATTTTTCCCCATAATAATTAATGTGTGCTCTTTAATAACGTTTAACTTATTTTCTGACATACATATTAGGTGACCTTTGGTATGCATAATAATTAATGTGTGCTCTTTAATAACGTTTAACTTATTTTCTGACATACATATTAGGTGACCTTTGGTAATACCATAATAATTAATGTGTGCTCTTTAATAACGTTTAACTTATTTTCTGACATACATATTAGGTGACCTTTGGTATACATAATAATTAATGTGCTCTTTAATAACGTTGTATTTTCTGACATACATATTAGGTGACCTTTGGTATGCATAATAATTAATGTGTGCTCTTTAATAACATTTAACTTGTTAATTGACCTTTGGTATACATAATAATTAATGTGTGCTCTTTAATAACGTTTAACTTATTTTCTGACATACATATTAGGTGACCTTTGGTATGCATAATAATTAATGTGTGCTCTTTAATAACGTTTAACTTATTTTCTGACATACATATTAGGTGAACTTTGGTATACATAATAATTAATGTGTGCTCTTTAATAACGTTTAACTTATTTTCTGACATACATATTAGGTGACCTTTGGTATGCATAATAATTAATGTGTGCTCTTTAATAACGTTTAACTTATTTTCTGACATACATATTAGGTGACCTTTAGTATACATAATAATTAATGTGTGCTCTTTAATAACGTTTAACATATTTTCTGACATACATATTAGGTGACCTTTGGTATGCATAATAATTAATGTGTGCTCTTTAATAACGTTTAACTTATTTTCTGACATACATATTAGGTGACCTTTGAGTATACATAATAATTAATGTGTGCTCTTTAATAACGTTTAACTTATTTTCTGACATACATATTAGGTGACCTTTGGTATACATAATAATTAATGTGTGCTCTTTAATAACGTTTAACTTATTTTCTGACATACATATTAGGTGACCTTTGGTATGCATAATAATTAATGTGTGCTCTTTAATAACGTTTAACTTATTTTCTGACATACATATTAGGTGACCTTTGGTATGCATAATAATTAATGTGTGCTCTTTAATAACGTTTAACTTATTTTCTGACATACATATTAGGTGACCTTTGGTATACATAATAATTAATGTGTGCTCTTTAATAACGTTTAACTTATTTTCTGACATACATATTAGGTGACCTTTGGTATGCATAATTAATGTGTGCTCTTTAATAACGTTTAACTTATTTTCTGACACCGCAGTAGGTGACCTTTGGTATACATAATAATTAATGTGTGCTCTTTAATAACGTTTAACTTATTTTCTGACATACATATTAGGTGACCTTTGGTATGCATAATAATTAATGTGTGCTCTTTAATAACGTTTAACTTATTTTCTGACATACATATTAGGTGAACTTTTGGTATGCATAATAATTAATGTGTGCTCTTTAATAACGTTTAACTTATTTTCTGACATACATATTAGGTGACCTTTGGTATGCATAATAATTAATGTGTGCTCTTTAATAACGTTTAACTTATTTTCTGACATACATATTAGGTGACCTTTGGTATACATAATAATTAATGTGTGCTCTTTAATAACGTTTAACATATTTTCTGACATACATATTAGGTGACCTTTGGTATGCATAATAATTAATGTGTGCTCTTTAATAACGTTTAACTTATTTTTCTGACATACATATTAGGTGACCTTTGGTATGCATAATAATTAATGTGTGCTCTTTAATAACGTTTAACTTATTTTCTGACATACATAGTAGGTGACCTTTGGTATGCATAATAATTAATGTGTGCTCTTTAATAACGTTTAACTTATTTTCTGACATACATATTAGGTGACCTTTGGTATACATAATAATTAATGTGTGCTCTTTAATAACGTTTAACATATTTTCTGACATACATATTAGGTGACCTTTGGTATACATAATAATTAATGTGTGCTCTTTAATAACGTTTAACTTATTTTCTGACATACATATTAGGTGACCTTTGGTATACATAATAATTAATGTGTGCTCTTTAATAACGTTTAACATATTTTCTGACATACATATTAGGTGACCTTTGGTATACATAATAATTAATGTGTGCTCTTTAATAACGTTTAACTTATTTTCTGACATACATATTAGGTGACCTTTGGTATGCATAATAATTAATGTGTGCTCTTTAATAACGTTTAACTTATTTTCTGACATACATATTAGGTGACCTTTGGTATACATAATAATTAATGTGTGCTCTTTAATAACGTTTAACATATTTTCTGACATACGCATTAGGTGAC
This sequence comes from Ascarosepion bandense, assembly GCA_037127315.1. NCBI lineage: Eukaryota > Metazoa > Mollusca > Cephalopoda > Sepiida > Sepiidae > Ascarosepion > Ascarosepion bandense. Next base: position 2,406 of record JBBBDQ010022770.1, read on the forward strand.
CTTTGGTATACATAATAATTAATGTGTGCTCTTTAATAACGTTTAACTTATTTTCTGACATACATATTAGGTGACCTTTGGTATACATAATAATTAATGTGTGCTCTTTAATAACGTTTAACTTATTTTCTGACATACATATATTAGGTGACCTTTGGTATACATAATAATTAATGTATTGCTCTTTAATAACGTTTAACTTATTTTCTGACATACATATTAGGTGACCTTTGGTATGCATAATAATTAATGTGTGCTCTTTAATAACGTTTAACTTATTTTCTGACATACATATTAGGTGACCTTTAGTATGCATAATAATTAATGTGTGCTCTTTAATAACGTTTAACTTATTTTCTGACATACATATTAGGTGACCTTTGGTATGCATAATAATTAATGTGTGCTCTTTAATAACGTTTAACTTATTTTCTGACATACATATTAGGTGACCTTTGGTATACATAATAATTAATGTGTGCTCTTTAATAACGTTTAACATATTTTCTGACATACATATTAGGTGACCTTTGGTATACCTTAATAATTAATGTGTGCTCTTTAATAACGTTTAACTTATTTTTCTGACATACATATTAGGTGACCTTTGGTATACATAATAATTAATGTGTGCTCTTTAATAACGTTTAACATATTTTCTGACATATTAGGTGACCTTTGGTATGCATAATAATTAATGTGTGCTCTTTAATAACGTTTAACTTATTTTCTGACATACATATTAGGTGACCTTTGGTATGCATAATAATTAATGTGTGCTCTTTAATAACGTTTAACTTATTTTCTGACATACATATTAGGTGACCTTTGGTATGCATAATAATTAATGTGTGCTCTTTAATAACGTTTAACTTATTTTCTGATATACATATTAGGTGATACTTTGGTATGCATAATAATTAATGTGTGCTCTTTAATAACGTTTAACTTATTTTGTTGCCATATTGACCTTTGGTATACATAATAATTAATGTGTGCTCTTTAATAACGTTTAACATATTTTCTGACATACATATTAGGTGACCTTTGGTATGCATAATAATTAATGTGTGCTCTTTAATAACGTTTAACTTTTCTGACATACATATTAGGTGACCTTTGGTATACATAATAATTAATGTGTGCTCTTTAATAACGTTTAACTTATTTTCTGACATACATATTAGCTGACCTTTGGTATACATAATAATTAATGTGTGCTCTTTAATAACGTTTAACCATTTTCTGACATACATATTAGGTGACCTTTGGTATGCATAATAATTAATGTGTGCTCTTTAGTAACGTTTAACTTATTTTCTGACATACATATTAGGTGACCTTTGGTATGCATAATAATTAATGTGTGCTCTTTAAATAACGTTTAACTTATTTTCGGCGCACATATTAGGTGACCTTTGGTATACATAATAATTAATGTGTGCTCTTTAATAACGTTTAACTTATTTTCTGACATACATATTAGGTGACCTTTGGTATACATAATAATTTAATGTGTGCTCTTTAATAACGTTTAACATATTTTCTGACATACATATTAGGTGACCTTTGGTATGCATAATAATTAATGTGTGCTCTTTAATAACGTTTAACATATTTTCTGACATACATATTAGGTGACCTTTGGTATGCATAATAATTAATGTGTGCTCTTTAATAACGTTTAACTTATTTTCTGACATACATATTAGGTGACCTTTGGTATGCATAATAATTAATGTGTGCTCTTTAATAACGTTTAACTTATTTTCTGACATACATATTAGGTGACCTTTGGTATACATAATAATTAATGTGTACTCTTTAATAACGTTTAACATATTTTCTGACATACATATTAGGTGACCTTTGGTATGCATAATAATTAATGTGTGCTCTTTAATAACGTTTAACTTATTTTCTGACATACATATTAGGTGACCTTTGGTATACATAATAATTAATGTGTGCTCTTTAATAACGTTTAACTTATTTTCTGACATACATATTAGCTGACCTTTGGTATACATAATAATTAATGTATTGCTCTTTAATAACGTTTAACTTATTTTCTGACATACATATTAGGTGATACTTTGGTATACATATGGTAATGTGTGCTCACTTTAATAACGTTTAACATATTTTCTGACATACATATTAGGTGACCTTTGGTATGCATAATAATTAATGTGTGCTCTTTAATAACGTTTAACTTATTTTCTGACATACATATTAGGTGAACTTTGGTATGCATAATAATTAATGTGCTCTTTAATAACGTTTAACTTATTTTCTGACATACATATTAGGTGACCTTTGGTATGCATAATAATTAATGTGTGCTCTTTAATAACGTTTAACTTATTTTCTGACATACATATTAGGTGACCTTTGGTATACATAATAATTAATGTGTGCTCTTTAATAACGTTTAACATATTTTCTGACATACATATTAGGTGACCTTTGGTATGCATAATAATTAATGTGTGCTCTTTAATAACGTTTAACTTATTTTCTGACATACATATTAGGTGACCTTTGGTATGCATAATAATTAATGTGTGCTCTTTAATAACGTTTAACTTATTTTCTGACATACATATTAGGTGACCTTTGGTATGCATAATAATTAATGTGTGCTCTTTAATAACGTTTAACTTATTTTCTGACATACATATTAGGTGACCTTTGGTATAATAATTAATGTGTGCTCTTTAATAACGTTTAACTTATTTTCTGACATACATATTGAGTGACCTTTGGTATACATAATAATTAATGTGTGCTCTTTAATAACGTTTAACTTATTTTCTGACATACATATTAGGTGACCTTTGGTATGCATAATAATTAATGTGTGCTCTTTAATAACGTTTAACTTATTTTCTGACATACATATTAGGTGAACTTTGGTATACATAATAATTAATGTGTGCTCTTTAATAACGTTTAACTTATTTTCTGACATACATATTAGGTGACCTTTGGTATACATAATAATTAATGTGTGCTCTTTAATAACGTTTAACTTATTTTCTGACATACATATTAGGTGACCTTTGGTATGCATAATAATTAATGTGTGCTCTTTAATAACGTTTAACTTATTTTTTGACATACATATTAGGTGACCTTTGGTATACATAATAATTAATGTGTGCTCTTTAATAACGTTTAACTTATTTTCTGACATACGCATATTAGGTGACCTTTGGTATACATAATAATTAATGTGTGCTCTTTAATAACGTTTAACTTATTTTCTGACATACATATTAGGTGACCTTTGGTATGCATAATAATTAATGTGTGCTCTTTAATAACGTTTAACTTATTTTCTGACATACATATTAGGTGACCTTTGGTATACATAATAATTAATGTGTGCTCTTTAATAACGTTTAACTTATTTTCTGACATATATTAGGTGACCTTTGGTATACATAATAATTAATGTGTGCTCTTTAATAACGTTTAACTTATTTTCTGACATACATATTAGGTGACCTTTGGTATGCATAATAATTAATGTGTGCTCTTTAATAACGTTTAACTTATTTTCTGACATACATATTAGGTGACCTTTGGTATACATAATAATTAATGTGTGCTCTTTAATAACGTTTAACTTATTTTCTGAAACATACATATTAGGTGACCTTTGGTATACATAATAATTAATGTGCTCTTTAATAACGTTTAACTTATTTTCTGACATACATATTAGGTGACCTTTGGTATGCATAATAATTAATGTGTGCTCTTTAATAACGTTTAACTTATTTTCTGACATACATATTAGGTATTCTTGGTATGCATAATAATTAATGTGTGCTCTTTAATAACGTTTAACTTATTTTCTGACATACATATTAGGTGACCTTTGGTATACATAATAAAGAAAATTAATGTGTGCTCTTTAATAACGTTTAACTTATTTTCTGACATACATATTAGGTGACCTTTGGTATGCATAATAATTAATGTGTGCTCTTTAATAACGTTTAACTTATTTTCTGACATACATATTAGGTGACCTTTGGTATACATAATAATTAATGTGTGCTCTTTAATAACGTTTAACTTATTTTCTGACATACATATTAGGTGACCTTTGGTATGCATAATAATTAATGTGTGCTCTTTAATAACGTTTAACTTATTTTTCTGACATACATATTAGGTGACCTTTGGTATGCATAATAATTAATGTGTGCTCTTTAATAACGTTTAACTTATTTTCTGACATACATATTAGGTGACCTTTGGTATACATAATAATTAATGTGTGCTCTTTAATAACGTTTAACTTATTTTCTGACATACATATTAGGTGACCTTTGGTATGCATAATAATTAATGTGTGCTCTTTAATAACGTTTAACTTATTTTCTGACATACATATTAGGTGACCTTTGGTATGCATAATAATTAATGTGTGCTCTTTAATAACGTTTAACTTATTTTCTGACATACATATTAGGTGACCTTTGGTATACATAATAATTAATGTGTGCTCTTTAATAACGTTTAACTTATTTTCTGACATACATATTAGGTGACCTTTGGTATGCATAATAATTAATGTGTGCTCTTTAATAACGTTTAACTTATTTTCTGACATACATATTAGGTGACCTTTGGTATACATAATAATTAATGTGTGCTCTTTAATAACGTTTAACTTATTTTCTGACATACATATTAGGTGACCTTTGGTATGCATAATAATTAATGTGTGCTCTTTAATAACGTTTAACTTATTTTCTGACATACATATTAGGTGACCTTTGGTATGCATAATAATTAATGTGTGCTCTTTAATAACGTTTAACTTATTTTCTGACATACATATTAGGTGACCTTTGGTATGCATAATAATTAATGTGTGCTCTTTAATAACGTTTAACTTATTTTCTGACATACATATTAGGTGACCTTTGGTATGCATAATAATTAATGTGTGCTCTTTAATAACGTTTAACTTATTTTCTGACATACATATTAGGTGACCTTTGGTATACATAATAATTAATGTGTGCTCTTTAATAACGTTTAACTTATTTTCTGACATACATATTAGGTGACCTTTGGTATGCATAATAATTAATGTGTGCTTAATAACGTTTAACTTATTTTCTGACATACATATTAGGTGACCTTTGGTATACATAATAATTAATGTGTGCTCTTTAATAACGTTTAACATATTTTCTGACATACATATTAGGTGACCTTTGGTATGCATAATAATTAATGTGTGCTCTTTAATAACGTTTAACATATTTTCTGACATACATATTAGGTGACCTTTGGTATGCATAATAATTAATGTGTGCTCTTTAATAACGTTTAACTTATTTTTTTCTGACATACATATTAAGGTGACCTTTGGTATGCATAATAATTAATGTGTGCTCTTTAATAGCGTTTAACTTATTTTCTGACATACATATTAGGTGACCTTTGGTATACATAATAATTAATGTGTGCTCTTTAATAACGTTTAACTTATTTTCTGACATACATATTAGGTGACCTTTGGTATGCATAATAATTAATGTGTGCTCTTTAATAACGTTTAACTTATTTTCTGACATACATATTAGGTGACCTTTGGTATGCATAATAATTAATGTGTGCTCTTTAATAACGTTTAACTTATTTTCTGACATACATATTAGGTGACCTTTGGTATGCATAATAATTAATGTGTGCTCTTTAATAACGTTTAACATATTTTCTGACATACATATTAGGTGACCTTTGGTATACATAATAATTAATGTGTGCTCTTTAATAACGTTTAACTTATTTTCTGACATACATATTAGGTGACCTTTGGTATACATAATAATTAATGTGTGCTCTTTAATAACGTTTAACATATTTTCTGACATACATATTAGGTGACCTTTGGTATACATAATAATTAATGTGTGCTCTTTAATAACGTTTAACATATTTTCTGACATACATATTAGGTGACCTTTGGTATACATAATAATTAATGTGTGCTCTTTAATAACGTTTAACATATTTTCTGACATACATATTAGGTGACCTTTGGTATGCATAATAATTAATGTGTGCTCTTTAATAACGTTTAACATATTTTCTGACATACATATTAGGTGACCTTTGGTATGCATAATAATTAATGTGCTCTTTAATAACGTTTAACTTATTTTCTGACATACATATTAGGTGACCTTTGGTATGCATAATAATTAATGTGTGCTCTTTAATAACGTTTAACTTATTTTCTGACATACATATTAGGTGACCTTTGGTATGCATAATAATTAATGTGTGCTCTTTAATAACGTTTAACTTATTTTCTGACATACATATTAGGTGACCTTTGGTATACATAATAATTAATGTGTGCTCTTTAATAACGTTTAACATATTTTCTGACATACATATTAGGTGACCTTTGGTATTCATAATAATTAATGTGTGCTCTTTAATAACGTTTAACTTATTTTCTGACATACATATTAGGTGACCTTTGGTATGCATAATAATTAATGTGTGCTCTTTAATAACGTTTAACTTATTTTCTGACATACATATTAGGTGACCTTTGGTATGCATAATAATTAATGTGTGCTCTTTAATAACGTTTAACTTATTTTCTGACATACATATTAGGTGACCTTTTGGTATACATAATAATTAATGTGTGCTCTTTAATAACGTTTAACTTATTTTCTGACATACATATTAGGTGACCTTTGGTATACATAATAATTAATGTGTGCTCTTTAATAACGTTTAACATATTTTCTGACATACATATTAGGTGACCTTTGGTATGCATAATAATTAATGTGTGCTCTTTAATAACGTTTAACTTATTTTCGACATACATATTAGATGACCTTTGGTATGCATAATAATTAATGTGTGCTCTTTAATAACGTTTAACTTATTTTCTGACATACATATTAGGTGACCTTTGGTATGCATAATAATTAATGTGTGCTCTTTAATAACGTTTAACTTATTTTCTGACATACATATTAGGTGACCTTTGGTATACATAATAATTAATGTGTGCTCTTTTAATAACGTTTAACATATTTTCTGACATACATATTAGGTGACCTTTGGTATGCATAATAATTAATGTGTGCTCTTTAATAACGTTTAACTTATTTTCTGACATACATATTAGGTGACCTTTGGTATGCATAATAATTAATGTGTGCTCTTTAATAACGTTTAACTTATTTTCTGACATACATATTAGGTGACCTTTGGTATGCATAATAATTAATGTGTGCTCTTTAATAACGTTTAACTTATTTTCTGACATACATATTAGCTGACCTTTGGTATGCATAATTAATGTGTGCTCTTTAATAACGTTTAACTTATTTTCTGACATACATATTAGGTGACCTTTGGTATGCATAATAATTAATGTGTGCTCTTTAATAACGTTTAACTTATTTTCTGACATACATATTAGGTGACCTTTGGTATGCATAATAATTAATGTGTGCTCTTTAATAACGTTTAACTTATTTTCTGACATACATATTAGGTGACCTTTGGTATGCATAATAATTAATGTGTGCTCTTTAATAACGTTTAGCTTATTTTCTGACATACATATTAGGTGACCTTTGGTATATAATAATTAATGTGCTCTTTAATAACGTTTAACTTATTTTCTGACATACATATTAGGTGACCTTTGGTATGCATAATAATTAATGTGTGCTCTTTAATAACGTTTAACTTATTTTCTGACATACATATTAGGTGACCTTTGGTATGCATAATAATTAATGTGTGCTCTTTAATAACGTTTAACTTATTTTCTGACATACACATATTAGGTGACCTTTGGTATGCATAATAATTAATGTGTGCTCTTTAATAACGTTTAACTTATTTTCTGACATACATATTAGGTGACCTTTGGTATACATAATAATTAATGTGTGCTCTTTAATAACGTTTAACATATTTTCTGACATACATATTAGGTGACCTTTGGTATGCATAATAATTAATGTGTGCTCTTTAATAACGTTTAACTTATTTTCTGACATACATATTAGGTGACCTTTGGTATGCATAATAATTAATGTGTACTCTTTAATAACGTTTAACTTATTTTCTGACATACATATTAGGTGACCTTTGGTATGCATAATAATTAATGTGTGCTCTTTAATAACGTTTAACATATTTTCTGACATACATATTAGGTGACCTTTGGTATGCATAATAATTAATGTGTGCTCTTTAATAACGTTTAACTTATTTTCTGACATACATATTAGGTGACCTTTGGTATACATAATAATTAATGTGTGCTCTTTAATAACGTTTAACATATTTTCTGACATACATATTAGGTGACCTTTGGTATGCATAATAATTAATGTGTGCTCTTTAATAACGTTTAACTTATTTTCTGACATACATATTAGGTGACCTTTGGTATGCATAATAATTAATGTGTGCTCTTTAATAACGTTTAACATATTTTCTGACATACATATTAGGTGACCTTTGGTATGCATAATAATTAATGTGTGCTCTTTAATAACGTTTAACTTATTTTCTGACATACATATTAGGTGACCTTTGGTATACATAATAATTAATGTGTGCTCTTTAATAACGTTTAACATTTTCTGACATACATATTGATGACCTTTGGTATGCATAATAATTAATGTGTGCTCTTTAATAACGTTTAACTTATTTTCTGACATTAGGTGACCTTTGGTATGCATAATAATTAATGTGTGCTCTTTAATAACGTTTAACTTATTTTCTGACATACATATTAGGTGACCTTTGGTATACATAATAATTAATGTGTGCTCTTTAATAACGTTTAACATATTTTCTGACATACATATTAGGTGACCTTTGGTATGCATAATAATTAATGTGTGCTCTTTAATAACATTTAACTTATTTTCTGACATATTAGAGTGACCTTTGGTATACATAATAATTAATGTGTGCTCTTTAATAACGTTTAACATATTTTCTGACATACATATTAGGTGACCTTTGGTATGCATAATAATTAATGTGTGCTCTTTAATAACGTTTAACTTATTTTCTGACATACATATTAGGTGACCTTTGGTATGCGTAATTAATGTGTGCTCTTTAATAACGTTTAACTTATTTTCTGACATACATATTAGGTGACCTTTGGTATGCATAATAATTAATGTGTGCTCTTTAATAACGTTTAACTTATTTTCTGACATACATATTAGGTGACCTTTGGTATGCATAATAATTAATGTGTGCTCTTTAATAACGTTTAACTTATTTTCTGACATACATATTAGGTGACCTTTGGTATGCATAATAATTAATGTGTGCTCTTTAATAACGTTTAACATATTTTCTGACATACATGTTAAGGTGACCTTTGGTATACATAATAATTAATGTGTGTAGCACTTTAATAACGTTTAACTTATTTTCTGACATACATATTAGCTGACCTTTGGTATGCATAATAATTAATGTGTGTGCTCTTTAATAACGTTTAACTTATTTTCTGACATACATATTAGGTGACCTTTGGTATGCATAATAATTAATGTGTGCTCTTTAATAACGTTTAACATATTTTCTGACATACATATTAGCTGACCTTTGGTATGCATAATAATTAATGTGTGCTCTTTAATAACGTTTAACATATTTTCTGACATACCTCTAATGTTAGGTGACCTTTGGTATACATAATAATTAATGGGTGCTCTTTAATAACGTTTAACATATTTTCTGACATACATATTAGGTGACCTTGGGTATACATAATAATTAATGTGTGCTCTTTAATAACGTTTAACATATTTTCTGACATACATATTAGGTGACCTTTGGTATACATAATAATTAATGGGTGCTCTTTAATAACGTTTAACATATTTTCTGACATACATATTAGGTGACCTTTGGTATACATAATAATTAATGTGTGCTCTTTAATAACGTTTAACTTATTTTCTGACATACATATTAGCTGACCTTTGGTATGCATAATAATTAATGTGTGCTCTTTAATAACGTTTAACTTATTTTCTGACATACATATTAGGTGACCTTTGGTATGCATAATAATTAATGTGTGCTCTTTAATAACGTTTAACATATTTTCTGACATACATATTAGCTGACCTTTGGTATGCATAATAATTAATGTGTGCTCTTTAATAACGTTTAACATATTTTCTGACATACATATTAGGTGACCTTTGGTATGCATAATAATTAATGTGTGCTCTTTAATAACGTTTAACATATTTTCTGACATACATATTAGGTGACCTTTGGTATGCATAATAATTAATGTGTGCTCTTTAATAACGTTTAACATATTTTCTGACATACATATTAGGTGACCTTTGGTATACATAATAATTAATGGGTGCTCTTTAATAACGTTTAACATATTTTCTGACATACATATTAGGTGACCTTTGGTATACATAATAATTAATGTGTGTGCTCTTTAATAACGTTTAACTTATTTTCTGACATACATATTAGGTGACCTTTGGTATGCATAATAATTAATGTGTGCTCTTTAATAACGTTTAACATATTTTCTGACATACATATTAGGTGACCTTTGGTATGCATAATAATTAATGTGTGCTCTTTAATAACGTTTAACATATTTTCTGACATACATATTAGGTGACCTTTGGTATACATAATAATTAATGTGTGCTCTTTAATAACGTTTAACATATTTTCTGACATACATATTAGGTGACCTTTGGTATGCATAATAATTAATGTGTGCTCTTTAATAACGTTTAACATATTTTCTGACATACATATTAGGTGACCTTTGGTATACATAATAATTAATGTGTGCTCTTTAATAACGTTTAACATATTTTTTCTGACATACATATTAGGTGACCTTTGGTATGCATAATAATTAATGTGTGCTCTTTAATAACGTTTAACATATTTTCTGACATACATATTAGGTGACCTTTGGTATGCATAATAATTAATGTGTGCTCTTTAATAACGTTTAACATATTTTCGACATACATATTAGGTGACCTTTGGTATGCATAATAATTAATGTGTGCTCTTTAATAACGTTTAACATATTTTCTGACATACATATTAGGTGACCTTTGTTATGCATAATTAATGTGTGCTCTTTAATAACGTTTAACATATTTTCTGACATACATATTAGGTGACCTTTGGTATGCATAATAATTAATGTGTGCTCTTTAATAACGTTTAACTTATTTTCTGACATACATATTAGGTGACCTTTGGTATGCATAATAATTAATGTGTGCTCTTTAATAACGTTTAACTTATTTTCTGACATACATATTAGGTGATAAGCACGGTATGCATAATAATTAATGTGTGCTCTTTAATAACGTTTAACATATTTTCTGACATACATATTAGGTGACCTTTGGTATGCATAATAATTAATGTGTGCTCTTTAATAACGTTTAACTTATTTTCTGACATACATATTGTTTGACCTTTGGTATGCATAATAATTAATGTGTGCTCTTTAATAACGTTTAACTTATTTTCTGACATGCATATTAGGTGACCTTTGGTATGCATAATAATTAATGTGTGCTCTTTAATAACGTTTAACTTATTTTCTGACATACATATTAGGTGACCTTTGGTATGCATAATAATTAATGTGTGCTCTTTAATAACGTTTAACTTATTTTCTGACATACATATTAGGTGACCTTTGGTATGCATAATAATTAATGTGTGCTCTTTAATAACGTTTAACTTATTTTCTGACATACATATTAGGTGACCTTTGGTATGCATAATAATTAATGTGTGCTCTTTAATAACGTTTAACTTATTTTCTGACATACATATTAGGTGACCTTTGGTATGCATAATAATTAATGTGTGCTCTTTAATAACGTTTAACTTATTTTCTGACATACATATTAGGTGACCTTTGATGTACATAATAATTAATGTGTGCTCTTTAATAACGTTTAACTTATTTTCTGACATACATATTAGGTGACCTTTGGTATGCATAATAATTAATGTGTGCTCTTTAATAACGTTTAACTTATTTTCTGACATACATATTAGGTGACCTTTAGTATGCATAATAATTAATGTGTGCTCTTTAATAACGTTTAACTTATTTTCTGACATACATATTAGGTGACCTTTGGTATGCATAATAATTAATGTGTGCTCTTTAATAACGTTTAACTTATTTTCTGACATACATATTAGGTGACCTTTGGTATGCATAATAATTAATGTGTGCTCTTTAATAACGTTTAACTTATTTTCTGACATACATATTAGGTGACCTTTGGTATGCATAATAATTAATGTGTGCTCTTTAATAACGTTTAACTTATTTTCTGACATACATATTAGGTGACCTTTGGTATGCATAATAATTAATGTGTGCTCTTTAATAACGTTTAACTTATTTTCTGACATACATATTAGGTGACCTTTGGTATGCATAATAATTAATGTGTGCTCTTTAATAACGTTTAACTTATTTTCTGACATACATATTAGGTGACCTTTGGTATGCATAATAATTAATGTGTGCTCTTTAATAACGTTTAACTTATTTTCTGACATACATATTAGGTGACCTTTGGTATGCATAATAATTAATGTGTGCTCTTTAATAACGTTTAACTTATTTTCTGACATACATATTAGGTGACCTTTGGTATGCATAATAATTAATGTGCTCTTTAATAACGTTTAACTTATTTTCTGACATACATATTAGGTGACCTTTGGTATGCATAATAATTAATGTGTGCTCTTTAATAACGTTTAACTTATTTTCTGACATACATATTAGGTGACCTTTGGTATGCATAATAATTAATGTGTGCTCTTTAATAACGTTTAACTTATTTTCTGACATACATATTAGCTGACCTTTGGTATGCATAATAATTAATGGGTGCTCTTTAATAACGTTTAACTTATTTTCTGACATACATATTAGCTGACCTTTGGTATGCATAATAATTAATGGGTGCTCTTTAATAACGTTTAACATATTTTCTGACATACATATTAGGTGACCTTTGGTATGCATAATAATTAATGTGTGCTCTTTAATAACGTTTAACTTATTTTCTGACATACATATTAGGTGACCTTTGGTATGCATAATAATTAATGTGTGCTCTTTAATAACGTTTAACTTATTTTCTGACATACATATTAGGTGACCTTTGGTATGCATAATAATTAATGTGTGCTCTTTAATAACGTTTAACTTATTTTCTGACATACATATTAGGTGACCTTTGGTATGCATAATAATTAATGTGTGCTCTTTAATAACGTTTAACTTATTTTCTGACATACATATTAGGTGACCTTTTAGTATGCATAATAATTAATGTGTGCTCTTTAATAACGTTTAACTTATTTTCTGACATACATATTAGGTGACCTTTGGTATGCATAATAATTAATGTGTGCTCTTTAATAACGTTTAACTTATTTTCTGACATACATATTAGGTGACCTTTGGTATGCATAATAATTAATGTGTGCTCTTTAATAACGTTTAACTTATTTTCTGACATACACATATTAGGTGACCTTTGGTATGCATAATAATTAATAGGTGCTCTTTAATAACGTTTAACTTATTTTCTGACATACATATTAGCTGACCTTTGGTATGCATAATAATTAATGGGTGCTCTTTAATAACGTTTAACATATTTTCTGACATACATATTAGGTGACCTTTGGTATGCATAATAATTAATGTGTGCTCTTTAATAACGTTTAACATATTTTCTGACATACATATTAGGTGACCTTTGGTATGCATAATAATTAATGTGTGCTCTTTAATAACGTTTAACATATTTTCTGACATACATATTAGGTGACCTTTGGTATGCATAATAATTAATGTGTGCTCTTTAATAACGTTTAACATATTTTCTGACATACATATTAGGTGACCTTTGGTATGCATAATAATTAATGTGTGCTCTTTAATAACGTTTAACTTATTTTCTGACATACATATTAGGTGACCTTTGGTATGCATAATAATTAATGGGTGCTCTTTAATAACGTTTAACATATTTTCTGACATACATATTAGGTGACCTTTGGTATACATAATAATTAATGTGTGCTCTTTAATAACGTTTAACATATTTTCTGACATACATATTAGGTGACGCTGGTATGCATAATAATTAATGTGTGCTCTTTAATAACGTTTAACATATTTTCTGACATACATATTAGGTGACCTTTGGTATACATAATAATTAATGTGTACTCTTTAATAACGTTTAACATATTTTCTGACATACATATTAGGTGACCTTTGGTATGCATAATAATTAATGTGTGCTCTTTAATAACGTTTAACATATTTTCTGACATACATATTAGGTGACCTTTGGTATGCATAATAATTAATGTGTGCTCTTTAATAACGTTTAACATATTTTCTGACATACATATTAGGTGACCTTTGGTATGCATAATAATTAATGTGTGCTCTTTAATAACGTTTAACTTATTTTCTGACATACATATTAGGTGACCTTTGGTATGCATAATAATTAATGTGTGCTCTTTAATAACGTTTAACTTATTTTCTGACATACATATTAGGTGACCTTTGGTATGCATAATAATTAATGTGTGCTCTTTAATAACGTTTAACATATTTTCTGACATACATATTAGGTGACCTTTGGTATGCATAATAATTAATGTGTGCTCTTTAATAACGTTTAACTTTTTCTGACACTTGTATATTAGGTGACCTTTGGTATGCATAATAATTAATGTGTGCTCTTTAATAACGTTTAACTTATTTTCTGACATACATATTAGGTGACCTTTGGTATGCATAATAATTAATGTGTGCTCTTTAATAACGTTTAACTTATTTTCTGACATACATATTAGGTGACCTTTGGTAGCCATAATAATTAATGTGTGCTCTTTAATAACGTTTAACTTATTTTCTGACATACATATTAGGTGACCTTTGGTATGCATAATAATTAATGTGTGCTCTTTAATAACGTTTAACTTATTTTCTGACATACATATTAGGTGACCTTTGGTATGCATAATAATTAATGTGTGCTCTTTAATAACGTTTAACTTATTTTCTGACATACATATTAGGTGACCTTTGGTATGCATAATAATTAATGTGTGCTCTTTAATAACGTTTAACTTATTTTCTGACATACATATTAGGTGACCTTTGGTATGCATAATAATTAATGTGTGCTCTTTAATAACGTTTAACTTATTTTCTGACATACATATTAGGTGACCTTTGGTATGCATAATAATTAATGTGTGCTCTTTAATAACGTTTAACTTATTTTCTGACATACATATTAGGTGACCTTTGGTATGCATAATAATTAATGTGTGCTCTTTAATAACGTTTAACTTATTTTCTGACATACGAAGTAGGTGACCTTTGGTATGCATAATAATTAATGTGTGCTCTTTAATAACGTTTAACTTATTTTCTGACATACATATTAGGTGACCTTTGGTATGCATAATAATTAATGTGTGCTCTTTAATAACGTTGTATTTTCTGACATACATATTAGGTGACCTTTGGTATGCATAATAATTAATGTGTGCTCTTTAATAACGTTTAACTTATTTTCTGACATACATATTAGGTGACCTTTGGTATGCATAATAATTAATGTGTGCTCTTTAATAACGTTTAACTTATTTTCTGACATACATATTTAAAGGTGACCTTTTAGTATGCATAATAATTAATGTGTGCTCTTTAATAACGTTTAACTTATTTTCTGACATACATATTAGGTGACCTTTGGTATGCATAATAATTAATGTGTGCTCTTTAATAACGTTTAACTTATTTTCTGACATACATATTAGGTGACCTTTGGTATGCATAATAATTAATGTGTGCTCTTTAATAACGTTTAACTTATTTTCTGACATACACTGTAGGTGACCTTTGGTATGCATAATAATTAATGTGTGCTCTTTAATAACGTTTAACTTATTTTCTGACATACATATTAGGTGACCTTTGGTATGCATAATAATTAATGTGTGCTCTTTAATAACGTTTAACTTATTTTCTGACATACATATTAGGTGACCTTTGGTATGCATAATAATTAATGTGCTCTTTAATAACGTTTAACTTATTTTCTGACATACATATTAGGTGACCTTTGGTATGCATAATAATTAATGTGTGCTCTTTAATAACGTTTAACTTATTTTCTGACATACATATTAGGTGACCTTTGGTATGCATAATAATTAATGTGTGCTCTTTAATAACGTTTAACTTATTTTCTGACATACATATTAGGTGACCTTTGGTATGCATAATAATTAATGTGTGCTCTTTAATAACGTTTAACTTATTTTCTGACATACATATTAGGTGACCTTTAATGCATAATAATTAATGTGTGCTACTTTAATAACGTTTAACTTATTTTCTGACATACATATTAGGTGACCTTTGGTATGCATAATAATTAATGGGTCTCTTTAATAACGTTTAACTTATTTTCTGACATACATATTAGCTGACCTTTGGTATGCATAATAATGGGTGCTCTTTAATAACGTTTAACATATTTTCTGACATACATATTAGGTGACCTTTGGTATGCATAATAATTAATGTGTGCTCTTTAATAACGTTTAACATATTTTCTGACATACATATTGAACGACCTTTGGTATGCATAATAATTAATGTGTGCTCTTTAATAACGTTTAACATATTTTCTGACATACATATTAGGTGACCTTTGGTATGCATAATAATTAATGTGTGCTCTTTAATAACGTTTAACATATTTTCTGACATACATATTAGGTGACCTTTGGTATGCATAATAATTAATGTGTGCTCTTTAATAACGTTTAACTTATTTTCTGACATACATATTAGGTGACCTTTGGTATGCATAATAATTAATGGGTGCTCTTTAATAACGTTTAACATATTTTCTGACATACATATTAGGTGACCTTTGGTATGCATAATAATTAATGTGTGCTCTTTAATAACGTTTAACATATTTTCTGACATACATATTAGGTGACCTTTGGTATGCATAATAATTAATGTGTGCTCTTTAATAACGTTTAACATATTTTCTGACATACATATTAGGTGACCTTTGGTATGCATAATAATTAATGTGTGCTCTTTAATAACGTTTAACATATTTTCTGACATACATATTAGGTGACCTTTGGTATGCATAATAATTAATGTGTGCTCTTTAATAACGTTTAACATATTTTCTGACATACATATTAGGTGACCTTTGGTATGCATAATAATTAATGTGTGCTCTTTAATAACGTTTAACATATTTTCTGACATACATATTAGGTGACCTTTGGTATGCATAATAATTAATGTGTGCTCTTTAATAATGTTTAACATATTTTCTGACATACATATTAGGTGACCTTTGGTATGCATAATAATTAATGTGTGCTCTTTAATAACGTTTAACATATTTTCTGACATACATATTAGCTGACCTTTGGTATGCATAATAATTAATGTGTGCTCTTTAATAACGTTTAACTTATTTTCTGACATACATATTAGGTGACCTTTGGTATGCATAATAATTAATGTGTGCTCTTTAATAACGTTTAACTTATTTTCTGACATACATATTAGGTGACCTTTGGTATGCATAATAATTAATGGGTGCTCTTTAATAACGTTTAACATATTTTCTGACATACATATTAGGTGACCTTTGGTATGCATAATAATTAATGTGCTCTTTAATAACGTTTAACATATTTTCTGACATACATATTAGGTGACCTTTGGTATGCATAATAATTAATGTGTGCTCTTTAATAACGTTTAACATATTTTCTGACATACATATTAGGTGACCTTTGGTATGCATAATAATTAATGTGTGCTCTTTAATAACGTTTAACATATTTTCTGACATACATATTAGGTGACCTTTGGTATGCATAATAATTAATGTGTGCTCTTTAATAACGTTTAACATATTTTCTGACATACATATTAGGTGACCTTTGGTATGCATAATAATTAATGTGTGCTCTTTAATAACGTTTAACATATTTTCTGACATACATATTAGGTGACCTTTGGTATGCATAATAATTAATGTGTGCTCTTTAATAACGTTTAACATATTTTCTGACATACATATTAGGTGACCTTTTGGTATGCATAATAATTAATGTGTGCTCTTTAATAGCGTTTAACATATTTTCTGACATACATATTAGGTGACCTTTGGTATGCATAATAATTAATGTGTGCTCTTTAATAACGTTTAACTTATTTTCTGACATACATATTAGGTGACCTTTGGTATGCATAATAATTAATGTGTGCTCTTTAATAACGTTTAACTTATTTTCTGACATACATATTAGGTGACCTTTGGTATGCATAATAATTAATGGGTGCTCTTTAATAACGTTTAACATATTTTCTGACATACATATTAGGTGACCTTTGGTATGCATAATAATTAATGTGTGCTCTTTAATAACGTTTAACATATTTTCTGACATACATATTAGGTGACCTTTGGTATGCATAATAATTAATGTGTGCTCTTTAATAACGTTTAACATATTTTCTGACATACATATTAGGTGACCTTTGGTATGCATAATAATTAATGTGTGCTCTTTAATAACGTTTAACATATTTTCTGACATACATATTAGGTGACCTTTGGTATGCATAATAATTAATGTGTGCTCTTTAATAACGTTTAACATATTTTCTGACATACATATTAGCTGACCTTTGGTATGCATAATAATTAATGTGTGCTCTTTAATAACGTTTAACTTATTTTCTGACATACATATTAGGTGACCTTTGGTATGCATAATAATTAATGTGTGCTCTTTAATAACGTTTAACTTATTTTCTGACATACATATTGGGTGACCTTTGGTATGCATAATAATTAATGTGTGCTCTTTAATAACGTTTAACTTATTTTCTGACATACATATTAAGGTGACCTTTGGTATACATAATAATTAATGTGTGCTCTTTAATAACGTTTAACATATTTTCTGACATACATATTAGGTGACCTTTGGTATGCATAATAATTAATGTGTGCTCTTTTATAACGTTTAACTTTATTTTCTGACATACATATTAGGTGACCTTTGGTATACATAATAATTAATGTGTGCTCTTTAATAACGTTTAACATATTTTCTGACATACATATTAGGTGACCTTTGGTATGCATAATAATTAATGTGTGCTCTTTAATAACGTTTAACTTATTTTCTGACATACATATTAGCTGACCTTTGGTATGCATAATAATTAATGTGTGCTCTTTAATAACGTTTAACTTATTTTCTGACATACATATTAGGTGACCTTTGGTATGCATAATAATTAATGTGTGCTCTTTAATAACGTTTAACTTATTTTCTGACATATCCACATATTAGGTGACCTTTGGTATGCATAATAATTAATGTGTGCTCTTTAATAACGTTTAACTTATTTTCTGACATACATATTAGGTGACCTTTGGTATGCATAATAATTAATGTGCTCTTTAATAACGATTGTATTTTCTGACATACATATTAGGTGACTTTTGGTATGCATAATAATTAATGTGTGCTCTTTAATAACGTTTAACTTATTTTCTGACATACATATTAGGTGACCTTTGGTATGCATAATAATTAATGTGTGCTCTTTAATAACGTTTAACTTATTTCTGACATACATATTAGGTGACCTTTTGGTATGCATAATGATACTAATGTGTGCTCTTTAATAACGTTTAACATATTTTCTGACATACATATTAGCTGACCTTTGGTATGCATAATAATTAATGTGTGCTCTTTAATAACGTTTAACTTATTTTCTGACATACATATTAGGTGACCTTTGGTATGCATAATAATTAATGTGTGCTCTTTAATAACGTTTAACTTATTTTCTGACATACATATTAGGTGACCTTTGGTAGCCATAATAATTAATGTGTGCTCTTTAATAACGTTTAACTTATTTTCTGACATACATATTAGGTGACCTTTGGTATGCATAATAATTAATGTGTGCTCTTTAATAACGTTTAACTTATTTTCTGACATACATATTAGGTGACCTTTGGTATGCATAATAATTAATGTGTGCTCTTTAATAACGTTAACTTATTTTCCTGACATACATATTAGGTGACCTTTAGTATGCATAATAATTAATGTGTGCTCTTTAATAACGTTTAACTTATTTTCTGACATACATATTAGGTGACCTTTGGTATGCATAATAATTAATGTGTGCTCTTTAATAAGGACAACATATTTTCTGACATACATATTAGCTGACCTTTGGTATGCATAATAATTAATGTGTGCTCTTTAATAACGTTTAACTTATTTTCTGACATACATATTAGGTGACCTTTGGTATGCATAATAATTAATGTGTACTCTTTAATAACGTTTAACTTATTTTCTGACATACATATTAGGTGACCTTTGGTATGCATAATAATTAATGTGTGCTCTTTAATAACGTTTAACATATTTTCTGACATACATATTAGCTGACCTTTGGTATGCATAATAATTAATGTGTGCTCTTTAATAACGTTTAACTTATTTTCTGACATACATATTAGGTGACCTTTGGTATGCATAATAATTAATGCTTGTTGCTCTTTAATAACGTTTAACTTATTTTCTGACATACATTAGGTGACCTTTGGTATGCATAATAATTAATGTGTGCTCTTTAATAACGTTTAACATATTTTCTGACATACATATTGACCTTTTGGTATGCATAATAATTAATGTGTTGCTCTTTAATAGCGTTTAACTTATTTTCTGACATACATATTAGGTGACCTTTGGTATGCATAATAATTAATGTGTGCTCTTTAATAACGTTTAACTTATTTTCTGACATACATATTAGGTGACCTTTGTTATGCATAATAGGTAATGTGTGCTCTTTAATAACGTTTAACTTATTTTCTGACATACATATTAGGTGACCTTTGGTATGTAATAATTAATGTGTGCTCTTTAATGAATTTAACTTATTTTCTGACATACCATATTAGGTGACCTTTGAGTATGCATAATAATTAATGTGTGCTCTTTAATAACGTTTAACTTATTTTCTGACATACATATTAGGTGACCTTTGGTATGCATAATAATTAATGTGTGCTCTTTAATAACGTTTAACTTATTTTCTGACATACATATTAGGTGACCTTTGGTATGCATAATAATTAATGTGTGCTCTTTAATAACGTTTAACATATTTTCTGACATACATATTAGGTGACCTTTGGTATGCATAATAATTAATGTGTGCTCTTTAATAACGTTTAACTTATTTTCTGACATACATATTAGGTGACCTTTGGTATACATAATAAATTAATGTGTGCTCTTTAATAACGTTTAACATATTTTCTGACATACATATTAGGTGACCTTTGGTAGCCATAATAATTAATGTGTGCTCTTTAATAACGTTTAACTTATTTTCTGACATACATATTAGCTGACCTTTGGTATGCATAATAATTAATGTGTGCTCTTTAATAACGTTTAATAATTTTCTGACATACATGTTAGGTGACCTTTGGTATGCATAATAATTAATGTGTGCTCTTTAATAACGTTTAACTTATTTTCTGACATACATATTAGGTGACCTTTGGTATGCATAATAATTAATGTGTGCTCTTTAATAACGTTTAACTTATTTTCTGACATACATATTAGGTGACCTTTGGTATGCATAATAATTAATGTGTACTCTTTAATAACGTTTAACTTATTTTCTGACATACATATTAGGTGACCTTTGGTATGCATAATAATTAATGTGTGCTCTTTAATAACGTTTAACTTATTTTCTGACATACACGCATATTAGGTGACCTTTGGTATGCATAATAATTAATGTGTGCTCTTTAATAACGTTTAACTTATTTTCTGACATACATATTAGCTGACCTTTGGTATGCATAATAATTAATGTGTGCTCTTTAATAACGTTTAACTTATTTTCTGACATACATATTAGGTGACCTTTTGGTATGCATAATAATTAATGTGTGCTCTTTAATAACGTTTAACTTATTTTCTGACATACATATTAGGTGACCTTTGGTATGCATAATAATTAATGTGTGCTCTTTAATAACGTTTAACTTATTTTCTGACATACATATTAGGTGACCTTTGGTATGCATAATAATTAATGTGTGCTCTTTAATAACGTTTAACTTATTTTCTGACATACATATTAGGTGACCTTTGGTATGCATAATAATTAATGTGTGCTCTTTAATAACGTTTAACATATTTTCTGACATACATATTAGCTGACCTTTGGTATGCATAATAATTAATGTGTGCTCTTTAATAACGTTTAACATATTTTCTGACATACATATTAGGTGACCTTTGGTATGCATAATAATTAATAACGTTTAACCTTGTTTTCTGACTTGGCATACATATTAGGTGACCTTTGGTATGCATAATTAATGTGTGCTCTTTAATAACGTTTAACTTATTTTCTGACATACATATTAGGTGACCTTTGGTATGCATAATAAATAATGTGTGCTCTTTAATAACGTTTAACTTATTTTCTGACATACATATTAGGTGACCTTTGGTATGCCAATAATTAATGTTGACTGCTCTTTAATAACGTTTAACTTATTTTCTGACATACATATTAGGTGACCTTTGGTATACATAATAATTAATGTGTGCTCTTTAATAACGTTTAACTTATTTTCTGACATACATATTAGGTGACCTTTGGTATGCATAATAATTAATGTGTGCTCTTTAATAACGTTTAACTTATTTTCTGACATACATATTAGGTGACCTTTGGTATGCATAATAATTAATGTGTGCTCTTTAATAACGTTTAACTTATTTTCTGACATACATATTAGGTGACCTTTGGTATGCATAATAATTAATGTGTGCTCTTTAATAACGTTTAACTTATTTTCTGACATACATATTAGGTGACCTTTGGTATGCATAATAATTAATGTGTGCTCTTTAATAACGTTTAACTTATTTTCTGACATACATATTGAGTGACCTTTGGTATGCATAATAATTAATGTGTGCTCTTTAATAACGTTTAACTTATTTTCTGACATACATATTAGGTGACCTTTGGTATACATAATAATTAATGTGTGCTCTTTAATAACGTTTAACTTATTTTCTGACATACATATTAGGTGACCTTTGGTATACATAATAATTAATGTGTGCTCTTTAATAACGTTTAACTTATTTTCTGACATACATATTAGGTGACCTTTGGTATGCATAATAATTAATGTGTGCTCTTTAATAACGTTTAACTTATTTTCTGACATACATATTAGGTGACCTTTGGTATGCATAATAATTAATGTGTGCTCTTTAATAACGTTTAACTTATTTTCTGACATACATATTAGGTGACCTTTGGTATGCATAATAATTAATGTGTGCTCTTTAATAACGTTTAACTTATTTTCTGACATACATATTAGGTGACCTTTGGTATGCATAATAATTAATGTGTGCTCTTTAATAACGTTTAACTTATTTTCTGACATACATATTAGGTGACCTTTGGTATGCGCATAATAATTAATGTGTGCTCTTTAATAACGTTTAACTTATTTTCTGACATACATAGGTGACCTTTGGTATGCATAATAATTAATGTGTGCTCTTTAATAACGTTTAACTTATTTTCTGACATACATATTAGGTGACCTTTGGTATACATAATAATTAATGTGTGCTCTTTAATAACGTTTAACTTATTTTCTGACATACATATTAGGTGACCTTTGGTATACATAATAATTAATGTGTGCTCTTTAATAACGTTTAACTTATTTTCTGACATACATATTAGGTGACCTTTGGTATGCATAATAATTAATGTGTGCTCTTTAATAACGTTTAACTTATTTTCTGACATACATATTAGGTGACCTTTGGTATGCATAATAATTAATGTGTGCTCTTTAATAACGTTTAACTTATTTTCTGACATACATATTAGGTGACCTTTGGTATACATAATAATTAATGTGTGCTCTTTAATAACGTTTAACATATTTTCTGACATACATATTAGGTGACCTTTGGTATACATAATAATTAATGTGTGCTCTTTAATAACGTTTAACTTATTTTCTGACATACATATTAGGTGACCTTTGGTATGCATAATAATTAATGTGTGCTCTTTAATAACGTTTAACTTATTTTCTGACATACATATTAGGTGACCTTTGGTATACATAATAATTAATGTGTGCTCTTTAATAACGTTTAACTTATTTTCTGACATACATATTAGGTGACCTTTGGTATGCATAATAATTAATGTGTGCTCTTTAATAACGTTTAACTTATTTTCTGACATACATATTAGGTGACCTTTGGTATGCATAATAATTAATGTGTGCTCTTTAATAACGTTTAACTTATTTTCTGACATACATATTAGGTGACCTTTGGTATGCATAATAATTAATGTGTGCTCTTTAATAACGTTTAACTTATTTTCTGACATACATATTAGGTGACCTTTGGTATGCATAATAATTAATGTGTGCTCTTTAGTAACGTTTAACTTATTTTCTGACATACATATTAGGTGACCTTTGGTATACATAATAATTAATGTGCTCTTTAATAACGTTTAACTTATTTTCTGACATGTATATTAGGTGACCTTTGGTATGCATAATAATTAATGTGTGCTCTTTAATAACGTTTAACTTATTTTCTGACATACATATTAGGTGACCTTTGGTATACATAATAATTAATGTGTGCTCTTTAATAACGTTTAACTTATTTTCTGACATACATATTAGGTGACCTTTGGTATGCACCAATAATTAATGTGTGCTCTTTAATAACGTTTAACTTATTTTCTG
This sequence comes from Ascarosepion bandense, assembly GCA_037127315.1. Classification (NCBI taxonomy): domain Eukaryota; kingdom Metazoa; phylum Mollusca; class Cephalopoda; order Sepiida; family Sepiidae; genus Ascarosepion; species Ascarosepion bandense. Next base: position 27,485 of record JBBBDQ010022770.1, read on the forward strand.
ACATACATATTAGGTGACCTTTGGTATGCATAATAATTAATGTGTGCTCTTTAATAACGTTTAACTTATTTTCTGACATACATATTAGGTGACCTTTGGTATGCATAATAATTAATGTGTGCTCTTTATTAACGTTTAACTTATTTTCTGACATACATATTAGGTGACCTTTGGTATGCATAATAATTAATGTGTGCTCTTTAATAACGTTTAACTTATTTTCTGACATACATATTAGGTGACCTTTGGTATGCATAATAATTAATGTGTGCTCTTTAATAACGTTTAACTTATTTTCTGACATACATATTAGGTGACCTTTGGTATGCATAATAATTAATGTGTGCTCTTTAATAACGTTTAACTTATTTTCTGACATACATATTAGGTGACCTTTGGTATGCATAATATTTAATGTGTGCTCTTTAATAACGTTTAACTTATTTTCTGACATACATATTAGCTGACCTTTGGTATACATAATAATTAATGTGTGCTCTTTAATAACGTTTAACTTATTTTCTGACATATTTATATTAGGTGACCTTTGGTATGCATAATAATTAATGTGTGCTCTTTAATAACGTTTAACTTATTTTCTGACATACATATTAGGTGACCTTTGGTATACATAATAATTAATGTGTACTCTTTATTAACGTTTAACTTATTTTCTGACATACATATTAGGTGACCTTTAGTATGCATAATAATTAATGTGTGCTCTTTAATAACGTTTAACTTATTTTCTGACATACATATTAGGTGACCTTTGGTATGCATAATAATTAATGTGTGCTCTTTAATAACGTTTAACTTATTTTCTGACATACATATTAGGTGACCTTTGGTATGCATAATAATTAATGTGTGCTCTTTAATAACGTTTAACTTATTTTCTGACATACATATTAGGTGACCTTTGGTATGCATAATAATTAATGTGTGCTCTTTAATAACGTTTAACTTATTTTCTGACATACATATTAGGTGACCTTTGAGTATGCATAATAATTAATGTGTGCTCTTTAATAACGTTTAACTTATTTTCTGACATACATATTAGCTGACCTTTGGTATACATAATAATTAATGTGTGCTCTTTAATAACGTTTAACTTATTTTCTGACATACATATTAGGTGACCTTTGGTATGCATAATAATTAATGTGTGCTCTTTAATAACGTTTAACTTATTTTCTGACATACATATTAGGTGACCTTTTGGTATGCATAATAATTAATGTGTGCTCTTTAATAACGTTTAACATATTTTCTGACATACATATTAGCTGACCTTTGGTATACATAATAATTAATGTGTGCTCTTTAATAACGTTTAACTTATTTTCTGACATACATATTAGGTGACCTTTGGTATGCATAATAATTAATGTGTGCTCTTTAATAACGTTTAACTTATTTTCTGACATACATATTAGGTGACCTTTGGTATGCATAATAATTAATGTGTGCTCTTTAATAACGTTTAACTTATTTTCTGACATACACTCAATGATGACCTTTGGTATGCATAATAATTAATGTGTGCTCTTTAATAACGTTTAACTTATTTTCTGACATACATATTAGGTGACCTTTGGTATGCATAATAATTAATGTGTGCTCTTTAATAACGTTTAACTTATTTTCTGACATACATATTAGGTGACCTTTGGTATACATAATAATTAATGTGTGCTCGCTAATAACGTTTAACTTATTTTCTGACATACATATTAGGTGACCTTTGGTATGCATAATAATTAATGTGTAGTGCTCTTTAATAACGTTTAACTTATTTTCTGACATACATATTAGGTGACCTTTGGTATGCATAATAATTAATGTGTGCTCTTTAATAACGTTTAACTTATTTTCTGACATACATATTAGCTGACCTTTGGTATACATAATAATTAATGTATGCTCTTTTAATAACGTTTAACTTATTTTCTGACCATATTAGGTGACCTTTGGTATGCATAATAATTAATGTGTGCTCTTTAATAACGTTTAACTTATTTTCTGACATACATATTAGGTGACCTTTGGTATACATAATAATTAATGTGTATACTTTATTAACGTTTAACTTATTTTCTGACATACATATTAGGTGACCTTTGGTATGCATAATAATTAATGTGTGCTCTTTAATAACGTTTAACTAATTTTCTGACATACATATTAGGTGACCTTTGGTATGCATAATAATTAATGTGTGCTCTTTAATAACGTTTAACTTATTTTCGACATACATATTAGGTGACCTTTGGTATGCATAATAATTAATGTGTGCTCTTTAATAACGTTTAACTTATTTTCTGACATACATATTAATTGACCTTTGGTATGCATAATAATTAATGTGCTCTTTTAATAACAATTGCTTATTTTCTGACATACATATTAGGTGACCTTTGAGTATGCATAATAATTAATGTGCGTATACTTTAATAACGTTTAACTTATTTTCTGACATACATATTAGGTGACCTTTGGTATACATAATAATTAATGTGTGCTCTTTAATAACGTTTAACATATTTTCTGACATACATATTAGGTGACCTTTGGTATGCATAATAATTAATAGAGTGCATCTTTAATAACGTTTAACATATTTTCTGACATACATATTAGGTGACCTTTGGTATACATAATAATTAATGTGTGCTCTTTAATAACGTTTAACTTATTTTCTGACATACATATTAGGTGACCTTTGGTATGCATAATAATTAATGTGTGCTCTTTAATAACGTTTAACTTATTTTCTGACATACATATTAGGTGACCTTTGGTATGCATAATAATTAATGTGTGCTCTTTAATAACGTTTAACTTATTTTCTGACATACATATTAGGTGACCTTTGGTATGCATAATAATTAATGTGTGCTCTTTAATAACGTTTAACTTATTTTCTGACATACATATTAGGTGACCTTTGGTATGCATAATAATTAATGTGTGCTCTTTAATAACGTTTAACTTATTTTCTGACATACATATTAGGTGACCTTTGGTATGCATAATAATTAATGTGTGCTCTTTAATAACGTTTAACTTATTTTCTGACATACATATTAGGTGACCTTTGGTATGCATAATAATTAATGTGTGCTCTTTAATAACGTTTAACTTATTTTCTGACATACATATTAGGTGACCTTTGGTATGCATAATAATTAATGTGTGCTCTTTAATAGCGTTTAACTTATTTTCTGACATACGCAATGGGTGACCTTTGGTATGCATAATAATTAATGTGTGCTCTTTAATAACGTTTAACTTATTTTTCTGACATACATATTAGGTGACCTTTGGTATGCATAATAATTAATGTGTGCTCTTTAATAACGTTTAACTTATTTTCTGACATACATATTAGGTGACCTTTGGTATGCATAATAATTAATGTGTGCTCTTTAATAACGTTTAACTTATTTTCTGACATACATATTAGGTGACCTTTGGTATGCATAATAATTAATGTGTGCTCTTTAATAACGTTTAACTTATTTTCTGACATACATACTAGGTGACCTTTGGTATGCATAATAATTAATGTGTGCTCTTTAATAACGTTTAACTTATTTTCTGACATACATATTAGGTGACCTTTGGTATGCATAATAATTAATGTGTGCTCTTTAATAACGTTTAACTTATTTTCTGACATACATATTAGGTGACCTTTGGTATGCATAATAATTAATGTGTGCTCTTTAATAACGTTTAACTTATTTTCTGACATACATATTAGGTGACCTTTGGTATGCATAATAATTAATGTGTGCTCTTTAATAACGTTTTAACTTATTTTCTGACATACATATTAGGTGACCTTTGGTATACATAATTAATGTGTGCTCTTTAATAACGTTTAACTTATTTTCTGACATACATATTAGGTGACCTTTGGTATGCATAATAATTAATGTGTGCTCTTTAATAACGTTTAACTTATTTTCTGACATACATATTAGGTGACCTTTGGTATGCATAATAATTAATGTGTGCTCTTTAATAACGTTTAACTTATTTTCTGACATACATATTAGGTGACCTTTGGTATGCATAATAATTAATGTGTGCTCTTTAATAACGTTTAACTTATTTTCTGACATACATATTAGGTGACCTTTGAAACATGCATAATAGATGTGTATTGCTCTTTAATAACGTTTAACTTATTTTCTGACATACATATTAGGTGACCTTTGGTATGCATAATAATTAATGTGTGCTCTTTAATAACGTTTAACTTATTTTCTGACATACATATTAGGTGACCTTTGGTATACATAATAATTAATGTGTGCTCTTTAATAACGTTTAACTTATTTTCTGACATACATATTAGGTGACCTTTGGTATGCATAATAATTAATGTGTGCTCTTTAATAACGTTTAACTTATTTTCTGACATACATATTAGATGACCTTTGGTATGCATAATAATTAATGTGTGCTCTTTAATAACGTTTAACTTATTTTCTGACATATATTAGGTGACCTTTGGTATGCATAATAATTAATGTGTGCTCTTTAATAACGTTTAACTTATTTTCTGACATACATATTAGGTGACCTTTGGTATACATAATAATTAATGTGTGCTCTTTAATAACGTTTAACTTATTTTCTGACTTATGTATTTATATTAGGTGACCTTTGGTATGCATAATAATTAATGTGTGCTCTTTAATAACGTTTAACTTATTTTCTGACATACATATTAGGTGACCTTTAATTATTGCATAATAATTAATGTGTGCTCTTTAATAACGTTTAACTTATTTTCTGACACTTTATATTAGGTAATTCTTTGGTATGCATAATAATTAATGTGTGCTCTTTAATAACGTTTAACTTATTTTCTGACATACATATTAGGTGACCTTTGGTATGCATAATAATTAAT
>JBBBDQ010022805.1:0-10903 GCA_037127315.1 Ascarosepion bandense
TTAACTACTCCTGTACCAACAAATATATACAAAATTAGATTAAGATTAGCTACTCCTGTACCAACAACATATATGAAATTAGATTAAGATTAGCTACTCCTGTACCAACAACATATACAAAATTAGATTAAGATTAGCTACTCCTGTACCAACAACATATACAAAATTAGATTAAGATTAGCTACTCCTGTACCAACAACATATACAAAATTAGATTAAGATTAGCTACTCCTGTACCAAATATATACAAAATTAGATTAAGATTAGCTACTCCTGTACCAACAACATATACAAAATTAGATTAAGATTAGCTACTCCTGTACCAACAACATATACAAAATTAGGATTAAGATTAGCTACTCCTGTACCAACAACATATACAAAATTAGATTAAGATTAGCTACTCCTGTACCAACAACATATACAAAATTAGGATTAAGATTAGCTACTCCTGTACCAACAACATATACGAAATTAGATTAAGATTAGCTACTCCTGTACTAAACAACATATACAAAATTAGATTAAGATTAGCTACTCCTGTACCAACAACATATACAAAATTAGATTAAGATTAGCTACTCCTGTACCAACAACATATACAAAATTAGGATTAAGATTAGCTACTCCTGTACCAACAACATATACAAAATTAGATTAAGATTAGCTACTCCTGTACCAACAACATATACAAAATTAGTTTAAGATTAACATACCCTGTACCAACAACATATACAAAATTAGATTAAGATTAGCTACTCGTACCAACAACATATACAAAATTAGATTAAGATTAGCTACTCCTGTACCAACAACATATACAAAAATTAGATTAAGATTAGCTACTCCTGTACCAACAACATATACAAAATTAGATTAAGATTAGCTACTCCTGTACCAACAACATATACAAAATTAGATTAAGATTAGCTACCCTGTACCAACAACATATACGTGAAATTAGATTAAGATTAGCTACTCCTGTACCAACAACATATACAAAATTAGATTAAGATTAGCTACTCCTGTACCAACAACATATACAAAATTAGGATTAAGATTAGCTACTCCTGTACCAACAACATATAATAAAATTAGATTAAGATTAGCTACTCCTGTACCAACAACATATACGAAATTAGGATTAAGATTAGCTACTCCCGTACCAACAACATATACGAAATTAGATTAAGATTAGCTACTCCTGTACCAACAACATATACAAAATTAGGATTAAGATTAGCTTACCCTGTACCAACAACATATACAAAATTAGATTAAGATTAGCTACTCCTGTACCAACAACATATACAAAATTAGGATTAAGATTAGCTACTCCTGTACCAACAACATACAAAATTAGATTAAGATTAGCTACTCCTGTACCAACAACATATACAAAATTAGATTAAGATTAGCTACTCCTGTACAACAACATATACGAAATTAGATTAAGATTAGCTACTCCTGTACCAACAACATATACAAAATTAGGATTAAGATTAGCTACTCCTGTACCAACAACATATACAAAATTAGATTAAGATTAGCTACTCCTGTACCAACAACATATACAAAATTAGATTAAGATTAGCTACTCCTGTACCAACAACATATACAAAATTAGGATTAAGATTAGCTACTCCTGTACCAACAACATATACAAAATTAGATTAAGATTAGCTACTCCTGTACCAACAACATATACAAAATTAGATTAAGATTAGCTACTCCTGTACCAACAACATATACAAAATTAGATTAAGATTAGCTACTCCTGTACCAACAACATATACAAAAATTAGATTAAGATTAGCTACTCCTGTACCAAACAACATATACAAAATTAGATTAAGATTAGCTACTCCTGTACCAACAACATATACAAAATTAGGATTAAGATTAGCTACTCCTGTACCAACAACATATACAAAATTAGATTAAGATTAGCTACTCCTGTACCAACAACATATACAAAAATTAGATTAAGATTAGCTACTCCTGTACCAACAACATATACAAAATTAGGATTAAGATTAGCTACTCCTGTACCAACAACATATACAAAATTAGGATTAAGATTAGCTACTCCTGTACCAACAACATATACAAAATTAGGATTAAGATTAGCTACTCCTGTACCAACAACATATACAAAATTAGATTAAGATTAGCTACTCCTGTACCAACAATTGATACAAAATTAGATTAAGATTAGCTACTCCTGTACCAACAACATATACAAAATTAGATTAAGATTAGCTACTCCTGTACCAACAACATATACAAAATTAGGATTAAGATTAGCTACTCCTGTACCAACAACATATACAAAATTAGATTAAGATTAGCTACTCCTGTACCAACAACATATACAAAATTAGATTAAGATTAGCTACTCCTGTACCAACAACATATACAAAAATTAGATTAAGATTAGCTACTCCTGTACCAACAACATATACAAAATTAGGATTAATATTAGCTACTCCTGCATCAACAACATATACAAAATTAGATTAAGATTAGCTACTCCTGTACCAACAACATATACAAAAATTAGATTAAGATTAGCTACTCCTGTACCAACAACATATACAAAATTAGATCAAGATTAGCTACTCCTGTACCAACAACATACGAAATTAGATTAAGATTAGCTACTCCTGTACCAACAACATATACAAAATTAGGATTAAGATTAGCTACTCCTGTACCAACAACATATACAAAAATTAGATTAAGATTAGCTACTCCTGTACCAACAACATATACGAAATTAGATTAAGATTAGCTACTCCTGTACCAACAACATATACAAAATTAGATTAAGATTAGCTACTCCTGTACCAACAACATATACAAAATTAGATTAAGATTAGCTACTCCTGTAACAACAACATATACGAAATTAGATTAAGATTAGCTACTCCTGTACCAACAACATATACGAAATTAGATTAAGATTAGCTACTCCTGTACCAACAACATATACAAAATTAGGATTAAGATTAGCTACTCCTGTACCAACAACATATACAAAAATTAGATTAAGATTAGCTACTCCTGTACCAACAACATATACAAAATTAGATTATGATTTAGCCACTCCTGTACCAACAACATATACGAAAATTAGGATTAAGATTAGCTACTCCTGTACCAACAACATATACGAAATTAGGATTAAGATTAGCTACTCCTGTACCAACAACATATACGAAATTAGATTAAGATTAGCTACTCCTGTACCAACAACATATACAAAATTAGATTAAGATTAGCTACTCCTGTACCAACAACATATACAAAATTAGATTAAGATTAGCTACTCCTGTACCAACAACATATAATGAAATTAGGATTAAGATTAGCTACTCCTGTACCAACAACATATACAAAATTAGGATTAAGATTAGCTACTCCTGTACCAACAACATATACAAAATTAGGATTAAGATTAGCTACTCCTGTACCAACAACATATACAAAATTAGATTAAGATTAGCTACTCCTGTACCAACAACATATAAAATTAGATTAAGATTAGCTACTCCTACCAACAACATATACAAAAATTAGATTAAGATTAGCTACTCCTGTACCAACAACATATACAAAATTAGGATTAAGATTAGCTACTCCTGTACCAACAACATATACAAAATTAGATTAAGATTAGCTACTCCTGTACCAACAACATATACAAAATTAGATTAAGATTAGCTACTCCTGTACCAACAACATATACAAAATTAGATTAAGATGAAGTTACTCCTGTACCAACAACATATACAAAATTAGGATTAAGATTAGCTACTCCTGTACCAACAACATATACAAAAATTAGATTAAGATTAGCTACTCCTGTACCAACAACATATACAAAATTAGGATTAAGATTAGCTACCTCTGTACCAACAACATATACAAAATTAGGATTAAGATTAGCTACTCCTGTACCAACAACATATACAAAAATTAGATTAAGATTAGCTACTCCTGTACCAACAACATATACAAAATTAGATTAAGATTAGCTACTCCTGTACCAACAACATATACAAAATTAGATTAAGATTAGCTACTCCTGTACCAACAACATATACAAAATTAGATTAAGATTAGCTACTCCTGTACCAACAACATATACAAAATTAGATTAAGATTAGCTACTCCTGTACCAACAACATATACAAAAAATTAGGATTAAGATTAGCTACTCCTGTACCAACAACATATACAAAATTAGGATTAAGATTAGCTACTCCTGTACCAACAACATATACAAAATTAGGATTAAGATTAGCTACTCCTGTACCAACAACATATACAAATTAGATTAAGATTAGCTACTCCTGTACCAAACAACATATACAAAATTAGATTAAGATTAGCTACTCCTGTACCAACAACATATACAAAAATTAGATTAAGATTAGCTACTCCTGTACCAACAACAGATATACAAAATTAGATTAAGATTAGCTACTCCTGTACCAACAACATATACAAAATTAGATTAAGATTAGCTACTCCTGTACCAACAACATATACAAAATTAGATTAAGATTAGCTACTCCTGTACCAACAACATATACAAAATTAGATTAAGATTAGCTACTCCTGTACCAACAACATATACAAAATTAGATTAAGATTAGCTACTCCTGTACCAACAAATATATACAAAATTAGATTAAGATTAGCTACTCCTGTACCAACAACATATACAAAATTAGATTAAGATTAGCTACTCCTAAAACAACAACATACACAAAATTAGATTAAGATTAGCTACTCCTGTACCAACAAATATACAAGCAAAATTTATCAAGATTAGCTACTCCTGTACCAACAACATATACAAAAATTAGATTAAGATTAGCTACTCCTGTACCAACAACATATACAAAATTAGATTAAGATTAGCTACTCCTGTACCAACAACATATACAAAATTAGATTAAGATTAGCTACTCCTGTACCAACAACATATACAAAATTAGATTAAGATTAGCTACTCCTGTACCAACAACATATACAAAATTAGATTAAGATTAGCTACTCCTGTACCAACAACATATACAAAATTAGATTAAGATTAGCTACTCCTGTACCAACAACATATACAAAATTAGATTAAGATTACTACTCCTGTACCAACAACATATAAAATTAGATTAAGATTAGCTACTCCTGTACCAACAACATATACGAAATTAGGATTAAGATTAGCTACTCCTGTACCAACAACATATACAAAAATTAGATTAAGATTAGCTACTCCTGTACCAACAACATATACAAAATTAGATTAAGATTAGCTACTCCTGTACCAACAACATATACGAAATTAGGATTAAGATTAGCTACTCCTGTACCAACAACATATACGAAATTAGATTAAGATTAGCTACTCCTGTACCAACAACATATACAAAATTAGGATTAAGATTAGCTACTCCTGTACCAACAACATATACAAAATTAGATTAAGATTAGCTACTCCTGTACCAACAACATATACGAAATTAGATTAAGATTAGCTACTCCTGTACCAACAACATATACGAAATTAGGATTAAGATTAGCTACCTTATACCAACAACATATACAAAATTAGATTAAGATTAGCTACTCCTGTACCAACAACATATACAAAATTAGATTAAGATTAGCTACTCCTGTACCAACAACATATACAAAATTAGATTAAGATGCAGCTACTCCTGTACCAACAACATATACGAAATTAGGATTAAGATTAGCTACTCCTGTACCAACAACATATACAAAAATTAGATTAAGATTAGCTACTCCTGTACCAACAACATATACGAAATTAGATTAAGATTAGCTACTCCTGTACCAACAACATATACGAAATTAGATTAAGATTAGCTACCTGTACCAACAACATATACAAAATTAGGATTAAGATTAGCTACTCCTACCAACAACATATACAAAATTAGATTAAGATTAGCTACTCCTGTACCAACAACATATACGAAATTAGATTAAGATTAGCTACTCCTGTACCAACAACATATACGAAATTAGATTAAGATTAGCTACTCCTGTACCAACAACATATACGAAATTAGATTAAGATTAGCTACTCCTGTACCAACAACATATACGAAATTAGGATTAAGATTAGCTACTCCTGTACCAACAACATATACAAAATTAGATTAAGATTAGCTACTCCTGTACCAACAACATATACAAAATTAGATTAAGATTAGGCTACTCCTGTACCAACAACATACAAAATTAGATTAAGATTAGCTACTCCTGTACCAACAACATATACAAAATTAGATTAAGATTAGCTACTCCTGTACCAACAACATATACAAAATTAATAAGATTAATACTCCTGTACCAACAACATATACAAAATTAGATTAAGATTAGCTACTCCTGGTGTACCAACAACATATAAAATTAGATTAAGATTAGCTACTCCTGTACCAACAACATATACAAAATTAGGATTAAGATTAGCTACTCCTGTACCAACAACATATACAAAAATTAGATTAAGATTAGCTACTCCTGTACCAACAACATATACAAAAATTAGGATTAAGATTAGCTACTCCTGTACCAACAACATATACGAAAATTAGATTAAGATTAGCTACTCCTGTACCAACAACATATACAAAATTAGATTAAGATTAGCTACTCCTGTACCAACAACATATACGAAATTAGATTAAGATTAGCTACTTCCGTACCAACAACATATACGAAATTAGATCAAGATTTAGCCATTCCTGTACCAACAACATATACAAAAATTAGATTAAGATTAGCTACTCCTGTACCAACAACATATACAAAATTAGATTAAGATTAGCTACTCCTGTACCAACAACATATACAAAATTAGATTAAGATTAGCTACTCCTGTACCAACAACATATATGCAAATTAGATTAAGATTAGCTACTCCTGTACCAACAACATATACAAAATTAGATTAAGATTAGCTACTCCTGTACCAACAACATATACAAAATTAGATTAAGATTAGCTACTCCTGTACAACAACATATACAAAATTAGATTAAGATTAGCTACTCCTGTACCACCAACATATACAAAATTAGATTAAGATTAGCTACTCCTGTACCAACAACATATACAAAAATTAGATTAAGATTAGCTACTCCTGTACCAACAACATATACAAAATTAGGATTAAGATTAGCTACTCCTGTACCAACAACATATACGAAATTAGATTAAGATTAGCTACTCCTGTACCAACAACATATACGAAATTAGGATTAAGATTAGCTACTCCTGTACCAACAACATATACGAAATTAGATTAAGATTAGCTTACTCCTGTACCAACAACATATACGAAATTAGGATTAAGATTAGCTACTCCTGTACCAACAACATATACGAAATTAGATTAAGATTAGCTACTCCTGTACCAACAACATATACGAAATTAGGACAAGATTAGCTACTCCTGTAAATTACGAACAACATATACGAAATTAGATTAAGATTAGCTACTCCTGTACCAACAACATATACGAAATTAGGATTAAGATTAGCTACTCCTGTACCAACAACATATACGAAATTAGGATTAAGATTAGCTACTCCTGTACCAACAACATATACGAAATTAGATTAAGATTAGCTACTCCTGTACCAACAACATATACGAAATTAGATTAAGATTAGCTACTCCTGTACCAACAACATATACGAAATTAGATTAAGATTAGCTACTCCTGTACCAACAACATATACAAAATTAGGATTAAGATTAGCTACTCCTGTACCAACAACATATACAAAATTAGATTAAGATTAGCTACTCCTGTACCAACAACATATACAAAATTAGATTAAGATTAGCTACTCCTGTACCAACAACATATACAAAATTAGATTAAGATTAGCTACTCCTGTACCAACAAATATATACAAAATTAGATTAAGATTAGCTACTCCTGTACAACAACAACATATACAAAATTAGGATTAAGATTAGCTACTCCTGTACCAACAACATATACAAAATTAGGATTAAGATTAGCTACTTTCGTACCAACAACATATACAAAATTAGATTAAGATTAGCTACTCCTGTACCACAACATATACAAAATTAGATTAAGATTAGCTACTCCTGTACCAACAACATATACAAAATTAGATTAAGATTAGCTACTCCTTGTACCAACAACATATACAAATTAGATTAAGATTAGCTACTCCTGTACCAACAACATACAAAATTAGATTAAGATTAGCTACTCCTGTACCAACAACATATACAAAATTAGGATTAAGATTAGCTACTCCTGTACCAACAACATATACAAAATTAGGATTAAGATTAGCTACTCCTGTACCAACAACATATACAAAATTAGGATTAAGATTAGCTACTCCTGTACCAACAACATATACAAAATTAGATCAAGATTAGCTACTCCTGTACCAACAACATATACAAAATTAGATTAAGATTAGCTACTCCTGTACCAACAACATATACAAAATTAGATTAAGATTAGCTACTCCTGTACCAACAACATATACGAAATTAGATTAAGATTAGCTACTCCTGTACCAACAACATATACGAAATTAGATTAAGATTAGCTACTCCTGTACCAACAACATACGAAATTAGATTAAGATTAGCTACTCCTGTACCAACAACATATGAAATTAGATTAAGATTAGCTACTCCTGTACCAACAACATATACGAAATTAGATTAAGATTAGCTACTCCTGTACCAACAACATATACGAAATTAGATTAAGATTAGCTACTCCTGTACCAACAACATATACGAAATTAGGATTAAGATTAGCTACTCCTGTACCAACAACATATACGAAATTAGATTAAGATTAGCTTACTCCTTTACCAACAACATATACGAAATTAGATTAAGATTAGCTACCCTGTACCAACAACATATACGAAATTAGATTAAGATTAGCTACCTCCTGTACCAACAACTTATACGAAATTAGATTAAGATTAGCTACTCCTGTACCAACAACATATACGAAATTAGATTAAGATTAGCTACTCCTGTACCAACAACATATACGAAATTAGATTAAGATTAGCTACTCCTGTACCAACAACATATACGAAATTAGATTACATTAGCTACTCCTGTACCAACAACATATACGAAATTAGATTAAGATTAGCTACTCCTGTACCAACAACATATAATGAAATTAGATTAAGATTAGCTACTCCTGTACCAACAACATATACGAAATTAGATTAAGATTAGCTACTCCTGTACCAACAACATATACGAAATTAGGATTAAGATTAGCTACTCCTGTACCAACAACAACATATACGAAATTAGATTAAGATTAGCTACTCCTGTACCAACAACATATACAAAATTAGGATTAAGATTAGCTACTCCTGTACCAACAACATATACAAAATTAGATTAAGATTAGCTACTCCTGTACCAACAACATATACAAAATTAGGATTAAGATTAGCTACTCCTGTACCAACAACATATACAAAAATTAGATTAAGATTAGCTACTCCTGTACCAACAACATATACAAAATTAGATTAAGATTAGCTACTCCTGTACCAACAACATATACAAAATTAGGATTAAGATTAGCTACTCCTGTACCAACAACATATACAAATTAGATTAAGATTAGCTACTCCTGTACCAACAACATATACAAAATTAGATCAAGATTAGCTACCTGTACCAACAACATATACAAAATTAGATTAAGATTAGCTACCTCAGCCTGTAACAACATATACAAAATTAGATTGGGGATTAGCTACTCCTGTACCAACAACATATACAAAATTAGATTAAGATTAGCTACTCCTGTACCAACAAATATACAAAATTAGGATTAAGATTAGCTACTCCTGTACCAACAACATATACAAAATTAGATTAAGATTAGCTACTCCTGTACCAACAACATATACAAAAATTAGGATTAAGATTAGCTACTCCTGTACCAACAACATATACAAAATTAGATTAAGATTAGCTACTCCTGTACCAACAACATATACAAAATTAGATTAGATTTAGCTACTCCTGTACCAACAACATATACAAAATTAGATTAAGATTATAGGCTACACCTCTGTACCAACAACATATACAAAAATTAGATTAAGATTAGCTACTCCTGTACCAACAACATATACAAAATTAGATTAAGATTAGCTACTCCTGTACCAACAACATATACAAAATTAGATTAAGATTAGCTACTCCTGTACCAACAAATATATACAAAATTAGATTAAGATTAGCTACTCCTGTACCAACAACATATACAAAAATTAGATTAAGATTAGCTACTCCTGTACCAACAACATATACAAAATTAGATTAAGATTACTCCTGTACCAACAACATATACAAAATTAGATTAAGATTAGCTACTCCTGTACCAACAACATATACAAAATTAGATTAAGATTAGCTACTCCTGTACCAACAACATATACAAAATTAGATTAAGATTAGCTACTCCTGTACCAACAACATATACAAAATTAGATTAAGATTAGCTACTCCTGTACCAACAACATATACAAAATTAGATTAAGATTAGCTACTCCTGTACCAACAACATATACAAAATTAGATTAAGATTAGCTACTCCTGTACCAACAACATATACAAAATTAGATTAAGATTAGCTACTCCTGTACCAACAACATATACAAAATTAGATTAAGATTAGCTACTCCTGTACCAACAACATATACAAAATTAGATTAAGATTAGCTACTCCTGTACCAACAACATATACAAAAATTAGATTAAGATTAGCTACTCCTGTACCAACAACATATACAAAATTAGATTAAG
>JBBBDQ010022816.1:0-23481 GCA_037127315.1 Ascarosepion bandense
ATTATTGAAGAATTCACTTTACATGTGAATTATTGAAGAATTCACTTTACATTGAATTATTGAAGAATTAACTTACATTAGAATTATTGAAGTAGTCCACTTACATTTGAATTATTGAAGAATTCACTTTACATTTGAATTATTGAAGAATTCACTTTACATTAGAATTATTGAAGAATTCACTTTACATTTGAATTGTTGAAGAATTCACTTTACATTTGAATTTTGAAGCACCACTTTACATTAAAATTATTGAAAATTCACTTTACATTTGAATTATTGAAGAATTCACTTTACATTTGAATTATTGAAGAATTCACTTTACATTTGAATTATTGAAGAATTCACTTTACATTTGAATTATTGAAGAATTACCTGACATTAGAATTATTGAAGAATTTTACTTTACATTTGAATTATTGAAGAATTACCACTTGACATTAGAATTATTGAAGATCACAATTTACATTTAAATTAGTTAAAGTAATCTACTTACATTTGAATTATTGAAGAATTACCTCTTACATTTGAATTATTGAAGCAATCTACTTTACATTTGAATTATTGAAGAATTAAATTTTACATTAGAATTATTGAAGAATTCACTTTACATTTGAATTATTGAAGAATTCACTTTATATTTGAATTATTGAAGAATTCACTTTACATTTGAATTATTGAAGAATTCACTTTACATTTGAATTATTGAAGAATTCACTTTACATTTGAATTATTGAAGAATTCAGTTACATTTGAATTATTGAAGAATTCACTTTTACATTTGAATTATTGAAGAATTCACTTTACATTTGAATATTGAAGAATTCACTTTACATTTGAATTATTGAAGAATTAACTTTACATTAGAATTATTGAAGAATTCACTTACATTTGAATTATTGAAGAATTCGATTTTACATTTGAATTATTGAAGAATTCACTTACATTTGAATTATTGAAGAATTCACTTTACATTTGAATTATTGAAGAATTCACTTTACATTTGAATTATTGAAGAATTCACTTTACATTTGAATTATTGAAGAATTCACTTTACATTTGAATTATTGAAGAATTCACTTTACATTTGAATTATTGAAGAATTCACTTTACATTTGAATTATTGAAGAATTCACTTTACATTTGAATTATTGAAGAATTCACTTTACATTTGAATTATTGAAGAATTCACTTTACATTAAAATTATTGAAAAATTACCATATTTTGAAATTATTGAAGAATTCACTTTACATTTGAATTATTGAAGAATTCACTTTACATTTGAATTATTGAAGAATCACTTTAATGAATTATTGAAGAATTCACTTTACATTTGAATTATTGAAGAATCACTTTACATTTGAATTATTGAAGAATTCACTTACTTGAATTATTGAAGAATTCACTTTACATTTGAATTATTGAAGAATTCACTTTTACATTTGAAATATTGAAGAATTCACTTTACATTAAAATTATTGAAAAATTCACTTTACATTTGAATTATTGAAGAATTCACTTTTTTACATTTGAATTATTGAAGAATTAATTTTTACATTTGAATTATTGAAGAATTCACTTTACATTTGAATCATTGAAGAATTCACTTTACATTTGAATTATTGAAGAATTCACTTTACATTAAAATTATTGAAAAATTCACTACTTGAATTATTGAAGAATTCAATTTTACATTTGAATTATTGAAGAATTCACTTTACATTTGAATTATTGAAGAATTCACTTTTACATTTGAATTATTGAAGAATTCACTTTACATTTGAATTATTGAAGAATTCACTTTTACATTTGAATTATTGAAGAATTCACTTTATATTTGAATTATTGAAGAATTCACTTTACATTTGAATTATTGAAGAATTCACTTTACATTTGAATTATTGAAGAATTCACTTTACATTTGAATTATTGAAGAATTCACTTTACATTTGAATTATTGAAGAATTCACTTTACATTTGAATTATTGAAGAATTCACTTACATTTGAATTATTGAAAAATTCACTTTACATTTGAATTATTGAAGAATTCACTTTACATTTGAATTATTGAAGAATTCACTTTACATTTGAATTATTGAAGAATTCACTTTACATTTGAATTATTGAAGAATTAATTTTACATTTGAATTATTGAAGAATTCACTTTACATTTGAATTATTGAAGAATTCACTTTACATTTGAATTATTGAAGAATTCACTTTATATTTGAATTATTGAAGAATCACTTTACATTAAAATTATTGAAAAATTCACTTTACATTTGAATTATTGAAGAATTCAATTTTACATTGGAATTATTGAAGAATTCACTTTACATTTGAATTATTGAAGAATTCACTTTACATTTGAATCTATTTAAGGAATTCACTTTACATTTGAATTATTGAAGAATTCACTTTACATTTGAATTATTGAAGAAATTCACTTTACATTTGAATTAGCTAAAGAATTCACTTTACATTTGAATTATTGAAGAATTCACTCTTACATTTGAATTATTGAAGAATTCACTTTACATTTGAATTATTGAAGAATCTGATTGCATTTGAATTATTGAAGAATTCACTTTACATTAAAATTATTGAAAATTCAATTCTTTTACATTTGAATTATTGAAGAATTCACTTTACATTTGAATTATTGAAGAATTCAATTTTACATTTGAATTATTGAAGAATTCACTTTACATTTGAATTATTGAAGAATTCACTTTACATTTGAATTATTGAAGAATTCACTTACATTTGAATTATTGAAGAATTCACTTTACATTTGAATTATTGAAGAATTCACTTTACATTTGAATTATTGAAGAATTCACTTTACATTTGAATTATTGAAGAATTCACTTTACATTTGAATTATTGAAGAATTCACTTTACATTAAAATTATTGAAAAAATTCACTTTACATTTGAATTATTGAAGAATTCACTTTACATTTGAATTATTAAAGAATTCATACTTTACATTTGAATTATTGAAGAATTCACTCTTAAATTTGAATTATTGAAGAATTCACTTTACATTTGAATTATTGAAGAATTCAATTTTACATTAAAATTATTGAAAAATTCACTTTACATTTGAATTATTGAAGAATTCACTTTACATTTGAATTATTGAAGAATTAATTTTACATTTGAATTATTGAAGAATTAATTACATTTGAATTATTGAAGAATTCACTTTCCATTTGAATTATTGAAGAATTCAATTTTATATTTGAATTATTGAAGAATTCACTTTACATTTGAATTATTGAAGAATTCACTTTACATTTGAATTATTGAAGAATTCACTTTACATTTGAATTATTGAAGAATTCACTTTACATTTGAATTATTGAAGAATTAATTTTACATTTGAATTATTTAATATTCATTTACATTGAAATTTATTGAAAAATTCACTTTACATTTGAATTATTGAAGAATTCACTTTCATTTGAATTATTGAAGAATTCACTTTACATTGAATTATTGAAGAATTCACTTTACATTTGAATTATTGTATTCATCACTTTACATTTGAATTATTGAAGAATTCACTTTACATTTGAATTATTGAAGAATTCACTTTACATTAAAATTATTGAAAAATTCACTTTACATTTGAATTATTGAAGAATTCACTTTACATTTGAATTATTGAAGAATTCACTTTACATTTGAATTTATTGAAGAATTCACTTTACATTTGAATTATTGAAGAATTCATTTTACATTTGAATTATTGAAGAATTCACTTTACATTTGAATTAATGAAGAATTCACTTTACATTTGAATTATTGAAGAATTAATTTTTACATTTGAATTATTGAAGAATTTACCTACATTTGAATTATTGAAGAATTCACTTACATTTGAATTATTGAAGAATTAATTTTACATTTGAATTATTGAAGAATTCACTTTACATTTGAATTATTGAAGAATTCACTTTACATTTGAATTATTGAAGAATTCACTTTACATTTGAATTATTGAAGAATCTGCCTTACTAAAATTATTGAAAAATTCACTTTACATTTGAATTATTGAATAAATCACTTACATTTGAATTATTGAAGAATTCACTTTACATTTGAATTATTGAAGAATCACTTTACATTTGAATTATTAGTTAGTTCACTTTACATTTGAATTATTGAAGAATTCACTTTACATTTGAATTATTGAAGAATTCACTTACATTTGAATTATTGAAGAATTCACTTTACATTAAAATTATTGAAAAATTCACTTACATTTGAATTATTGAAGAATTCACTTTACATTTGAATTATTGAAGAATTCACTTACATTTGAATTATTGAAGAATTCACTTTACATTTGAATTATTGAAGGTAATCTACTTACATTTGAATTATTGAAGAATTCACTTTATATTTGAATTATTGAAGAATTCACTTTACATTTGAATTATTGAAGAATTCACTTTACATTTGAATTATTGAAGGTTCGATTTTTTTACATTTGAATTATTGAAGAATTCACTTTACATTTGAATTATTGAAGAATTCACTTTACATTTTAATTACGGAAGAATTCGACTTTACATTTGAATTATTGAAGAATTCACTTTATACTTGAATTATTGAAGAATTCACTTTACATTTGAATTATTGAAGAATTCACTTACATTAAAATTATTGAAAATTCACTTACATTTGAATTATTGAAGAATTCACTTTACATTTGAATTATTGAAGAATTCACTTTACATTTGAATTATTGAAGAATTCACTTTACATTTGAATTATTGAAGAATTCAATTTTACATTTGAATTATTGAAGAATTCACTTTACATTTGAATTATTGAAGAATTCACTTCTTTACATTTGAATTATTAAAGAATTCACTTTACATTTGACTATTAAAGAATTCACTTTACATTTGAATTATTGAAGAATTCACTTTAAATTTGAATTATTGAAGAATTCACTTTACATTTGAATTATTGAAGAATTCACTTTACATTAAAATTATTGAAAAATTCACTTTACATTTGAATTATTGAAGAATTCACTTACATTTGAATTATTGAAGAATTCACTTTATATATTTGAATTATTGAAGAATTCACTTACATTTGAATTATTGAAGAATTCACTTTCCATTTGAATTATTGAAGAATTCACTTTATATTTGAATTATTGAAGAATTCACTTTACATTTGAATTATTGAAGAATTCACTTTACATTTGAATTATTGAAGAATTCACTTACATTTGAATTATTGAAAGAATTCACTTTACATTTGAATTATTGAAGAATTCACTTTACATTTGAATTATTGAAGAATTCACTTTACATTTGAATTATTGAAAAATTCACTTGCTATTTGAATTATTGAAGAATTTACCTTTACATTTGAATTATTGGCGAATTCACTTTACATTTGAATTATTGAAGAATTCACTTTACATTTGAATTATTGAAGAATTCACTTTACATTTGAATTATTGAAGAATTCACTTTACATTTGAATTATTGAAGAATTCACTTTACATTAAAATTATTGAAAAATTCACTTTACATTTGAATTATTGAAGAATTCACTTACATTTGAATTATTGAAGAATTCACTTTACATTTGAATTATTGAAGAATTCAATTTTACATTTGAATTATTGAAGAATTCATTTTACATTTGAATTATTGAAGAATTCACTTTACATTTGAATTATTGAAGAATTCACTTTACATTTGAATTATTGAAGAATTCACTTTACATTTGAATTATTGAAGAATTCACTTTACATTTGAATTATTGAAGAATTCACTTTACATTTGAATTATTGAAGAATTCACTTTACATTTGAATTATTGAAGAATCTAATTTTACATTTGAATTATTGAAGAATCTTACTTTACATTTGAATTATTGAAGAATTCACTTACATTAAAATTATTGAAAAATTCACTTTACATTTGAATTATTGAAGAATTCAATTTTACATTTGAATTATTGAAGAATTCACTTACATTTGAATTAATAGCACCACTTTACATTTGAATTATTGAAGAATTCACTTTACATTTGAAGTATTGGAAGAATTCACTTTACATTTGAATTATTGAAGAATTCACTTTACATTTGAATTATTGAAGAATTCACTTTACATTAAATTATTGAAAAATTCACTTTACATTTGAATTATTGAAGAATTCACTTTACATTTGAATTATTGAAGAATTCACTTTACATTTGAATTATTGAAGAATTCACTTTACATTTGAATTATTGAAGAATTCACTTTACATTTGAATTATTGAAGAATTCACTTTATATTTGAATTATTGAAGAATTCACTTTACATTTGAATTATTGAAGAATTCACTTTACATTTGAATTATTGAAGAATTCACTTTACATTTGAATTATTGAAGAATTCACTTTACATTTGAATTATTGAAGAATTCACTTTACATTTGAATTTATTGAAGAATTCACTTTACATTTGAATTATTGAAGGATTCACTTTACATTTGAATTATTGAAGAATTCACTTTACATTGAATTATTGAAGAATTCACTTTACATTAAAATTATTGAAAAATTCACTTTACATTTGAATTATTGAAGAATTCACTTTACATTTGAATTATTGAAGAATTCACTTTACATTTGAATTATTGAAGAATTCACTTTACATTTGAATTATTGAAGAATTACTCTACATTTGAATTATTGAAGAATTAATTTTAAATTTGAATTATTGAAGAATTCACTTTACATTTGAATTATTGAAGAATTCACTTTACATTTGAATTATTGAAGAATTCACTTTACATTAAAATTATTGAAAAATTCACTTTACATTTGAATTATTGAAGAATTCACTTTACATTTGAATTATTGAAGAATTCACTTTACATTTGAATTTTGAAGAATTCACTTTACATTTGAATTAGTTGAAGAATTCACTTACATTTGAATTATTGAAGAATTCACTTTACATTTGAATTCTTGAAGAATTCATTTTACATTTGAATTCATTAATAATCACTTTACATTTGAATTGGCTAGTAACGAAGCCATATTTGAATTATTGAAGACCACTTGACATTAGAATTATTGAAGAATTCACTTTAGCATTTGAATTACTAAAATAATCAATTGACATTAAAATTATTAAGCGTTCACTTTACATTTGAATTATTGAAGAATTCACTTTACATTGTGAATTATTGAAGAATTCACTTACATTTGAAGTATTGGAAGAATTAATTTTACATTTGAATCATTGAAGAATTCACTTACATTTGAATTATTGAAGAATTCACTACATTTGAATTATTGAAGAATTCACTTGACATTAGAATTATTGAAGAATTCACTTTACATTTGAATTATTGAAGAAATCACTTTACATTTAGAATTATTTAAAGGTAATTCAGTTTTACATTTGAATTATTGAAGAATTCATCGACATTAGAATTAATAAAGAATTAACGTATATTTTAACGTCGAAGAATTCACTTACATTAGAATTATTTGGAAAAATTCACTTTACATTTGAACTATTTTCAATGACCACTTTACATGTGAATTATTGAAGAATTACCATTTGAAGTATTGAAGAATTCACTTAATATTTGAATTACTAAAGTAATTCACTTACATTTGAATTATTGGAAGAATTCACTTTACATTTGAATTATTGAAGAATTCACTTGACATTAGAATTATTGAAATAATTCACTTTACATTTGAATTATTGAAAGAATTACTCAGCATTTGAATTATTGAAGAATTTGATTTTACATTTGAATTATTGAATAATTCACTTTACATTAAAATTATAGAAAAATTCACTTTACATTTGAATTATTGAAGAATTCACTTTACATTTGAATTATTGAAGAATTCACTTTACATTTGAATTATTGAAGAATTCACTTTACATTTGAATTATTGAAGAATTCACTTTACATTAAAATTATTGGAAAATCACTTTACATTTGAAGACTATTGAAGAATTCACTTTACATTTGAATTATTGAAGAATTCACTTTATGATTGAATTATTGGAAGAATTCACTTTACATTAAAATTATTGAAAAATTCACTTTACATTTGAATTATTGAAGAATTAATTTACATGTGAATTATTGAAAAATTCACATTACATTTGAATTATTGAAGAATTCACTTACATTTGAATTATTGAAGAATTCACTTTATATTTGAATTATTGAAGAATTCACTTGACAATTGTTGAAGAATTCACTTTACATTTTGAATTATTGAAGAATTCACTTTACATTTGAATTATTGAAGAATTCACTTTACATTTGAATTATTGAAGAATTCACTTTACATTAAAATTATTGAAAAATCTCACTTTACATTTGAATTATTGAAGAATTCACTTTACACAAAAATTATTGAAAAATTCACTTTACATTTGAATTATTGAATAATTCACTTTACATTTGAATTATTGAAGAATTCACTTTACATTTGAATTATTGAAGAATTCATTTTACATTTGAATTATTGAAGAATTCACTCTATATTTGAATTAGCACCACTTTACATTAAAATTATTGAAAAATTCACTTTACATTTGAATTATTGAAGAATTCACTTACATTTGAATTATTGAAGAATTCACTTTACATTTGAATTATTGAAAGAATTAATTTTACATTTGAATTATTGAAGAATTCACTTTACATTTGAATTATTTAAATAATTCACTTTACATTAAAATTATTGAAAAATTCACTTTACATTTGAATTATTGAAGAATTCACTTTACATTTGAATTATTGAAGACTCATTTACATTTAATTATTGAAGAATTCATTTACATTAAAATTATTGAAAAATTCACTTTACATTTGAATTAATAATTATTTTACATGAATTATTGAAGAATTCACTACATTTGAATCTATTAAAATTAACTTTACATTTGAATGATATTACACCCACTTTACATTTGAATTATTGAAGAATTAACTTTACATTAGAATTATTGAAGAATTCACTTTACATTAGAATTATTGAAGAATTCACTTTACATTTGAATTATTGAAGAATTCACTTTACATTTGAATTATTGAAGAATTCACTTTACATTAAATACGAAAAAATTCACTTTACATTTGAATTATTGAAGAATTCACTTTACATTTCAATTATTGAAGAATTCACTTTACATTTGAATTATTGAAGAATTCACTTGACATTAGAATTATTGAAGAATTCACTTTACATTAGAATTATTAAATAATTCACTTTACATTAGAATTATTTAACAATTCACTTTACATTAGAATTATTGAAGAATTCACTTTACATTAGAATTATTGAAGAATTCACTTTTACATTTGAATTATTGAAGAATTAATTTTACATTAAAATTATTGAAAAATTCACTTTACATTTGAATTATTGAAGAATTCATTTTACATTTGAATTATTAATTCACTTTGCATTTGAATTATTGAAGAATTACTCATATTAGAATTATTTAAAGAATTCACTTACATTTGAACATTAAAGAATTCACTTACATTGAAATGGTTGAAAATTCACTTTACATTTGAATTATTGAAGAATTCACTTTATGCGGACCATTTGAAGAATTCACTTTGTATTTGAAGTATTGAAGAATTCACTTTACATTTGAATTATTGAAGAATTCACTTTACATTTGAATTATTGAAGAATTCACTTTACATTTGAATTCATTAGAAGAATTAATTAATATTGTGAATTCATTGCAAATTCACTTTACATTTGAAAATTATTAGCGAATTATCTTACATTTGAATTATTGAAGAATTCACTTTAGCATTTGAATTATTGAATAATTCACTTTACATTAAAATTATAGAAAAATTCACTTTACATTTGAATTATTGAAGAATTCACTTTGCGATTAATTATTGAAGAATTCACTTTACATTTGAATTATTGAAGAATTCACTTTACATTTGAATTATTGAAGAATTTAATTTACATTAAAATTATTGAAAAATTCACTTTACATTTGAATTATTAAATAACCACTTTACATTTGAATTATTGAAGAATTTCACTTTACATTTGAATTATTGAAGAATTCACTTTACATTAAAATTATTGAAAAATTCACTTTACATTTGAATTATTGAAGAATTCACTTACATGTGAATTATTGAAAAAATTCACATTACATTTGAATTATTAAAGAATTCACTTTACATTTGAATTAGTTGAAGAATTCACTTTATATTTGAATTATTGAAGAATTCACTTGACATTAGAATTAATAGCGAATGAATTTTACATTTGAACATTAGAAGAACTAATTTTGGCATTTGAATTATTGAAGAATTCACTTTACATTTGAATTATTGAAGAATTCACTTTACATTAAAATTATTGAAAAATTCACTTTACATTTGAATTATTGAAGAATTACACTTTATATTAAAATTATTGAAAAATTACCATTTGAATTATTGAAGAATTCACTTTACATTTGAATTATTGAAGAATTCACTTTTACAATTTGAATTACTAGCTAATTAATTTTCTTACATTTGAATTATTGAAGAATTCAATTTTACATTTGAATTATTGAAATAAAATTCATTTTACATTAAAATTTATTGAAAATTCACTTTACATTTGAATTATTGAAGTAAATTCACTTACATTTGAATTATTGAAGAATTCACTACATTTGAATCATTTAGCAGAATTCACTTACATTTGAATTATTGAAGAATTCACTTACATTTGAATTATTGAAGCACTACGTTACATTGAAAATTACTGAAAAATTGACTTACATTTGAATTAATGAAGAATTCACTTACATTTGTAATTATTGAAGAATTCAATTTTTACATTGAATTATTGAAGAATTCACTTTACATTAAAATTATTGAAAAATTACCTACATTTTAGCTCATTGAAGAATTAATTTTACATTTGAATTATTGACAATTCACTTTACATTTGAATTATTGAAGAATTCACTTTACATTAAAATTATTGAAAAATTCACTTTACATTTGAATTATTGAAGAATTCACTTTACATTTGAATTATTGAAGAATTCACTTTACATTTGAATTATTGAAGACCACTTACATTAAAATTATTGAAAATTCACTTTACATTTGAATTATTGAAGAATTCACTTTACATGTGAATTATTGAAGAATTCACTTACATTTGAATTAATGAAGAATTAACTTTACATTTGAATTATTGAAGAATTCACTTTACATTTGAATTATTGAAGAATTAACTTTACATTAGAATTATTGAAGAATTCACTTTGATTAGAATTATTGAAGAATTCACTTTTACATTTGAATTATTGAAGAATTCACTTTACATTTGAATTATTGAAGAATTCACTTTACATTAAAATTATTGAAAAATTCGTTTACATTTGAATTATTGAAGAATTCACCTTTACATTTGAATTATTGAATTCACTCTTACATTTGAATTATTGAAGAATTCACTTCTGACATTAGAATTATTGAAGAATTCACTTTACATTAGAATTATTGAATTCACTACATTAGAATTATTGAAGAATTCACTTTACATTAGAATTATTGAAGAATTCACTTTACATTAGAATTATTGAAGAATTCACTTTACATTTGAATTATTGGAAGAATTCACTTTTTACATTAAAATTACTTAAAAATTCACTTTACATTTGAATTATTGAAGAATTCACTTCACATTTGAATTATTGAAGACCACTTTGCATTTGAATTATTGAAGAATTCACTTGACATTAGAATTATTGAAGAATTCACTTTACATTTGAATTATTGAAGAATTCACTTTACATTAGAATTATTGAAAAATTCAATTTACATTTGAATTATTGAAGAATTCACTTTACATGTGAATTATTGAAGAATTCACTTTACATTTGAAGTATTGAAGAATTCACTTTACATTTGAATTATTGAAGAATTCACTTTACATTTGAATTATTGAAGAATTCACTTTACATTTGAATTATTGAAGAATTCACTTGACATTAGAATTATTGAAGAATTCACTTTACATTTGAATTATTGGAAGAATTCACTTTACATTTGAATTATTGAAGAATTCACTTTACATTTGAATTTATTGAATAATTCACTTTACATTAAAATTATAGAAAAATTCACTTTACATTTGAATTATTGAAGAATTCACTTACATTTGAATTATTGAAGAATTCACTTTACATTTGAATTATTGAAGAATTCACTTTACATTTGAATTATTGAAGAATTCACTTTACATTAAAATTATTGAAAAATTCACTTTACATTTGAATTATTGAAGAATTCACTTTACATTTGAATTATTGAAGAATTCACTTACATTTGAATTATTGAAGAATTCACTTTACATTAAAATTATTGAAAATTCACTTTACATTTGAATTATTGAAGAATTCACTTTACATGTGAATTATTGAAAAATTCACATTACATTTGAATTATTGAAGAATTCACTTTACATTTGAATTATTGAAGAATTCACTTTATATTTGAATTATTGAAGAATTCACTTCTGACATTAGAATTATTGAAGAATTCACTTTACATTTGAATTATTGAAGAATCCACTTTACATTTGAATTATTGAAGAATTCACTTTACATTTGAATTTATTGAAGAATTCACTTACATTAAAATTATTGAAAAATTCACTTACATTTGAATTATTGAAGCAATCTAATTTTTAATAAAATTATTGAAAAATTCACTTTACATTTGAATTATTGAATTCACTACATTTGAATTATTGAAGAATTCACTTGATTGAATTATTGAAGAATTCACTTCACATTTGAATTATTGAAGAATTCACTTTACATTTGAATTATTGAAGAATTCATTTTACATTAAAATTATTGAAAATTCACTTTACATTTGAATTATTGAAGAATTCACTTTACATTTGAATTATTGAAGAATTCACTTTTACATTTGAATTATTGAAGACCACTTTACATTTGAATTATTGAAGAATTCATTTTACATTTGAATTATTGAAGAATTCATGGCATTAAAATTATTGAAAATTCACTTTACATTTGAATTATTGAAGAATTCACTTTACATTTGAATTATTGAAGAATTCACTTTTACATTTGAATTATTGAAGAATTCACTTTACATTAAAATTATTGAAAAATTCACTTTACATTTTAAATTATTGAAGAATTCACTACATGTGAAATTATTGAAGAATTCACTTTACATTTGAATTATTGAAGAATTAACTTTATATTTGAATTATTGGAAGAATTCACTTTACATTTGAATTATTAGAAGAATTAACTTTACATTAGAATTATTGAAGAATTCACTTTATGATGGAATTATTGAAGAATTCACTTTACATTTCGAATTATTGAAGAATTCACTTTACATTTGAATTATTGAAGAATTACCTTACAATAAAATTATTGAAAAATTCACTTTACATTTGAATTATCAGAATTCACTATACATTTGAATTATTGAAGAATCTGATTTACATTTGAATTATTGAAGAATTTGACATTAGAATTATTGAAAGAATTCACTTTACATTAGAATTAATAAGAATTCATTCTTACATTAGAATTATTAAACAATTCACTTACATTAGAATTATTGAAGAATTAATTTTTACTAGAATTATTGAAGAATTCACTTTACATTTGAATTAGTTGAAGAATTCACTTTACATTAAAATTATTGAAAAATCTACTTCATATCAGAATTATTGAAGAATTCACTTCTACATTTTGAATTATTGAAGAATTCCCACTTTGCATTTGAATTATTGAAGAATTCACTTGACATTAGAATTATTGAAGAATTCACTTTACATTTGAATTATTGAAGAATTCAATTTTTTTTATATTAAAATTTATTGAAAAATTCACTTTACATTTGAATTATTGAAGAATTCACTTTATATTTAATGGTCGAAGAATTCACTTTACATTTGAATTATTGAAGAATTCACTTGTTATTCAATTATTGGAATAATTCACTCTACATTTGAATTATTGAAGAATTCACTTTACATTTGAATTATTGAAGAATTCACTTGACATTAGAATTATTGAAGAATTCACTTTACATTTGAATTATTAAAGAATTACCATATATTTAAATTATTGAAGAATTCACTTTACATTTGAATTATTGAAGAATTCACTTGACATTAGAATTATTGAAGAATTAACTTTACATTTGAATTATTGAAGAATTCACTTTACATTAAAATTATTGAAAAATTCACTTTACATTTGAATTATTGAAGAATTAATTTTGATATGAACACAAGAATTCACTTTACATTTGAAGTATTGAAGAATTCACTTTACATTTGAATTATTGAAGAATTCACTTGACATTAGAATTATTAAACAATTCACTTTACATTTGAATTATTGAAGAATTCACTTGAGCATTTGAATTATTGAAGAATTCACTTTACATTTGAATTATTGAAGAATTCACTTTGATACATTAAAATTATTGAAAAATTCACTTGAATTATTGAAGAATTCACTTTACATTTGAATTATTGAAGAATTACCTATTTAGAATTATTGAAGAATTCGATTTTTATCGAATTATTGAAGAATTCACTTACATTTGAATTATTGAAAAATTCACTTTGCTATTTGAATTATTGAAGAATTCACTTTACATTTGAATTATTGAAGAATTCACTTTACATTTGAATTATTGAAGAATTCACTCTTTACATTTGAATTATTGAAGAATTCACTTTACATTAAAATTATTGAAAAATTCGATTTACATTTGAATTGCTGAAGAATTACCTTAGCATTTGAATCTATTGAAGAATTCATCACATTTGAATTATTGAAGAATTCACTTTACATTTGAATTATTGAAGAATTCACTTGCATTTGGAATTATTGAAGAATTCATTTGACATCAGAATTATTGAAGAATTCAATTTTACATTTGAATTATTGAAGAATTACTCTTTACATTTGAATTATTCAAGAATTCACTTTACATTTGAATACGAAGAATTCACTTTACATTAAAATTATTGAAAAATTCACTTACTTTTAAAATTATTGAAGAATTAATTTTACATTTGGAATTATTGAAGAATTCACTTTACATTTGAATTATTGAAGAATTCACTTTACATTTGAATTATTGAAGAATTCACTTTACATTAAAATTATTGAAAAATTCACTTTACATTTGAATTATTGAAGAATTCACTTTACATTTAAATTATTTAAAGGACCACTTTACATTTGAATTATTGAAGAATTCACTTTACATTTGAATTATTGAAGAATTCACTTTACATTTGAATTATTGAAGAATTCACTTGTACATTTAATCGTTTTGAAGAATTAACTTTACATTTTAGAATTATTGAAGAATTACTTTACATTTGAATTAATTATTTAAAGAATTCACTTTATATTTGTTCATTGAAGAATTCACTTTTACATTTGAATTATTGAAGAATTCACTTACATTTGAATTATTGAAGAATTCACTTTACATTTGAATTATTAAATAATTCATTTACATTTGAATTATTTAAGAATTCACTTACATTAAAATTATTGAAAAATTCACTTTACATTTGAATTGTCAAAGAATTCACTTTACATTTGAATTATTGAAGAATTCACTTACATTTGAATTATTGAAGAATTCACCTATATTATCATAAAATTAGCACCTACTTTACATTTAATGGTTGAAGAATTCACTTCTACATTTGAATTATTGAAGAATTCACTTTTACATTTGAATTATTGAAGAATTCACTTTACATTAAAATTATTGAAAAATTCACTTCTTTACATTTGAATTATTGAAGAATTTAATTTTTGAATTATTGAAGAATTCACTAGCATTTGAATTATTGAAGAATTCACTTTTACATTTTAATTATTGAAGATTCACTTTACATTTGAATTATTGAAGAATTAACTTTACATTAGAATTAGTTGAAGAATTCACTTTACATTTTACCATTAAAGAATTCACTTTACATTAAAATTATTGAAAAATTCACTTTACATTTGAATTATTTATAAATTCAATTTTATTTGAAGTATTGCAATTCACTTTACATTTGAATTATTGAAGAATTAATTTTACATTTGAATTATTGAAGAATTCCATCTCTACATTTGAATTATTGAAGAATTCACTTTACATTTGAATTATTGAAGAATTCACTTGACATTAGAATTATTGAAGAATTCACTTGCATTTGAATTATTGAAGAATTACCTTTACATTTACCTATTGAAGAATTCATCAGCATTTGAATTAATAAAATAAATTCACTGACATTAGAATTATTGAAGAATTAACTTTTACATTTGAATTATTGAAGAATTCAATTTTACATTAAAATTATTGAAAAATCTTAATTTTACATTTGAATTTATTGAAGAATTTCACTTTACATGTGAATTATTGAAGAATTCACTATCTACATTATGAATTCACTTTACATTTGAATTATTGAAGAATTCACTTGGATATTGTGAATTATTGAAGAATTCACTTACATTTGAATTATTGAAGAATTCACTTTACATTTGAATTATTGAAGAATTCACTCTTTTACATTTGAATTATTGAAGAATTCATTCTTACACTAAAATTATTGAAAAATTCACTTTACATTTGAATTATTGAAGAATTCACTTCCTTACATTTGAATTATTGAAGAATTCACTTTACATTTGAATTATTGAAGAATTCACTTTACATTTGAATTATTGAAGAATTCACTTTACATTTGAATTATTGAAGAATTAATTTCATTTGAATTATTGAAAAATTCACTTTACATTTGAATTATTGAAGAATTCACTTTACATTTGAATTATTGAAGAATTACTTTACATTTGAATTATTGAAGAATTCACTTTACATTAAAATTATTGAAAAATTCACTTTACATTTGAATTATTGAAGAATTCACTTTACATTTGAATTATTGAAGAATTCACTTTACATTTGAATTATTGAAGAATTCACTTTACATTTGAATTATTGAAGAATTCACTTTACATTTGAATTGTTGAAGAATTCACTTTACATTTGAATTATTGAAGAATTCACTTGACATCAGAATTATTGAAGAATTCACTCTTTTACATTTGAATACAAGAATTCACATTTCTACATTTGAATTATTCAAGAATTCACTTTACATTTGAATTATTGAAGAATTCACTTTACATTAAAATTATTGAAAAATTCACTTTCCATTTGAATTATTGAAGAATTCACTTTACATTTGAATTATTGAAGAATTCACTTTACATTTGAATTATTGAAGAATTCAATTTTACATTTGAATTATTGAAGAATTCACTTTACATTTGAATTATTGAAGAATTCACTTTACATTTGAATTATTGAAGAATTTACCTACATTTGAATTATTGAAGAATTCACTTTACATTTAATTATTGAAGAATTCACTTACATTTGAATTATTGAAGAATTCACTTTACATTTGAATTATTGAAGAATTCACTTTACATTTGAATTATTGAAGAATTAACTTTACATTTGAATTATTGAAGAATTCACTTTACATTTGAATTATTGAAGAATTCACTTTACATTTGAATTATTGAAGAATTAATTTTACATTTGAATTATTGAAGAATTCACTTTACATTTGAATTATTGAAGAATTCACTTTACATTTGAATTATTAAAGAATTCACTTTACATTTGAATTATTGAAGAACTACTCTTACATTAAAATTATTGAAAATTCACTTTACATTTGAATTATTGAAGAATTCACTTTACATTTGAATTATTGAAGAATTCACTTTACATTTGAATTATTGAAGAATTCACTCTTGACATTAGAATTATTGAAGAATTCACTTTACATTTGAATTATTGAAGAATTCAATTTTACATTTAAATTTATTGAAGAATTCACTTACATTTGAATTATTGAAGAATTCACTTTACATTAAAATTATTGAAAAATTCACTTTACATTTGAATTATTGGAAGAATTCACTTACATTTGAATTATTGAAGAATTCACTTTTACATTTAAAATTTATTGAAGAATTCACTTTACATTTGAATTAGCTAAAGAATTCACTTACATTTGAATTATTGAAGAATTAACTTTACATTAGAATTATTGAAGAATTCACTTTACATTTGAATTATTGAAGAATTCACTTTACATTTGAATTATTGAAGAATTCACTTTACATTTGAATTATTGAAGAATTCACTTTTACATTTGAATTATTGAAGAATTCACTTTACATTTGAATTATTGGAAGAATTCGACTTTACATTTGAATTATTGAAGAATTCACTTTACATTTGAATTATTGAAGAATTCACTTTACATTAAAATTATTGAAAAATTCACTTTACATTTGAATTATTGAAGAATTCACTTTACATTTGAATTATTGAAGAATTCACTTTACATTTGAATTATTGAAGAATTCACTTTACATTTGAATTATTGAAGAATTCACTTTACTTTAAAATTGTTGGAAAATTCACTTTACATTTGAATTATTGAAGAATTCACTTTACATTTGAATTATTGAAGAATTCACTTTACATTTGAATTATTGAAGAATTCACTTTACATTTGAATTATTGAAGAATTCACTTTACATTTGAATTATTGAAGAATCACCATATTAAAATTATTGAAAAATTCACTTTACATTTGAATTATTGAAGAATTCACTTTACATTTGAACAATTGAAGAATTCACTTACATTTGAATTATTGAAGAATTCACTTTACATTTGAATTATTGTACATCTACTTTACATTTGAATTATTGAAGAATTCACTTGACATTAGAATTATTGAAGAATTTTACTTTACATTTGAATTATTGAAGAATTCACTTGACATTAGAATTATTGAAGAATTTTACTTTACATTTGAATTATTGAAGAATTCACTTTACATTTGAATTATTGAAGAATTCACTTTACATTTGAATTATTGAAGAATTAACTTCTACATTAGAATTATTGAAGAATTCACTTACATTTGAATTATTGAAGAATTCACTTTACATTTGAATTATTGAAGAATTGACTTTACATTTGAATTATTGAAGAATTCACTTTACATTTGAATTATTGAAGAATTCACTTTACATTTGAATTATTGAAGAATTCACTTTACATTAAAATTATTGAAAATTCACTTTACATTTGAATTATTGAAGAATTCACTTTACATTTGAATTATTGAAGAATTCACTTTACATTTGAATTATTGAAGAATTCACTTTACATTAAAATTATTGAAAAATTCACTTTACATTTGAATTATTGAAGAATTCACTTTAATATGTGAATTATTGAAGAATTCACTTTACATTTGAATTATTGAAGAATTAACTTTACATTTGAATTATTGAAGAATTCACTTTACATTTGAATTATTGAAGAATTCACTTTACATTAAAATTATTGAAAAATTCACTTTACATTTGAATTATTGAAGAATTCACTTTACATTTGAATTATTGAAGAATTCACTTTACATTTGAATTATTGAAGAATTCACTTGACATTAGAATTATTGAAGAATTCACTTTACATTAGAATTATTGAAGAATTCACTTTACATTAGAATTATTGAAGAATTCACTTTACATTAGAATTATTGAAGAATTCACTTTACATTAGAATTATTGAAGAATTCACTTTACATTTGAATTATTGAAGAATTCACTTTACATTAAAATTATTGAAAATTCACTTTACATTTGAATTATTGAAGAATTCAATTTACATTTGAATTATTGAAGAATTCACTTTGCATTTGAATTATTGAAGAATTCACTTGACATTAGAATTATTGAAGAATTCACTTTACATTTGAATTATTGAAGAATTCACTTTACATTAAAATTATTGAAAATTCACTTTACATTTGAATTATTGAAGAATTCACTTTACATGTGAATTATTGAAGAATTCACTTTACATTTGAAGTATTGAAGAATTACTTTACATTTGAATTATTGAAGAATTCACTTTACATTTGAATTATTGAAGAATTCACTTTACATTTGAATTATTGAAGAATTCACTTGACATTAGAATTATTGAAGAATTCACTTTACATTTGAATTATTGAAGAATTCACTTTACATTTGAATTATTGAAGAATTCACTTTACATTTGAATTATTGAAGAATTCACTTGACATTAGAATTATTGAAGAATTAACTTTACATTTGAATTATTGAAGAATTCACTTTACATTAAAATTATTGAAAAATTCACTTTACATTTGAATTATTGAAGAATTCACTTTACATGTGAATTATTGAAGAATTCACTTTACATTTGAAGTATTGAAGAATTCACTTTACATTTGAATTATTGAAGAATTCACTTTACATTTGAATTATTGAAGAATTCACTTTACATTTGAATTATTGAAGAATTCACT
This sequence comes from Ascarosepion bandense, assembly GCA_037127315.1. Classification (NCBI taxonomy): domain Eukaryota; kingdom Metazoa; phylum Mollusca; class Cephalopoda; order Sepiida; family Sepiidae; genus Ascarosepion; species Ascarosepion bandense. Next base: position 20,516 of record JBBBDQ010022816.1, read on the forward strand.
TTACATTTGAATTATTGAAGAATTCACTTTACATTTGAATTATTGAAGAATTCACTTTACATTTGAATTATTGAAGAATTCACTTTACATTAAAATTATTGAAAAATTCACTTTACATTTGAATTATTGAAGAATTCACTTTACATTTGAATTATTGAAGAATTCACTTTACATTTGAATTATTGAAGAATTCACTTTACATTTGAATTATTGAAGAATTCACTTTACATTTGAATTATTGAAGAATTCACTTTACATTTGAATTATTGAAGAATTCACTTTACATTTGAATTATTGAAGAATTCACTTTACATTAAAATTATTGAAAATTCACTTTACATTTGAATTATTGAAGAATTCACTTTACATTTGAATTATTGAAGAATTCACTTTACATTTGAATTATTGAAGAATTCACTTTATACATTTGAATCTATTGAAGAATTCTTTTTCACTTTACATTTGAATTATTGAAGAATTCACTTTATATTTGAATTATTGAAGAATTCACTTTACATTTGAATTATTGAAGAATTCACTTTACATTTGAATTATTGAAGAATTCACTTACATTTGAATTATTGAAGAATTCACTTTACATTTGAATTATTGAAGAATTCACTTTACATTTGAATTATTGAAGAATTCACTTTACATTTGAATTATTGAAGAATTCACTTTACATTTGAATTATTGAAGAATTCACTTTACATTTGAATTATTGAAGAATTCACTTTACATTAAAATTATTGAAAATTCACTTTACATTTGAATTATTGAAGAATTCACTTTACATTTGAATTATTGAAGAATTCACTTTACATTTGAATTATTGAAGAATTCACTTTACATTTGAATTATTGAAGAATTCACTTTACATTTGAATTATTGAAGAATTCACTTTACATTTGAATTCATTGAAGAATTCACTTTACATTTGAATTATTGAAGAATTCACTTTACATTTGAATTATTGAAGAATTCACTTTACATTTGAATTATTGAAGAATTCACTTTAAATTTGAATTATTGGAAGAATTCACTTTACATTTGAATTATTGAAGAATTCACTTTACATTAAAATTATTGAAAAATTCACTTTACATTTGAATTATTGAAGAATTCAATTTTTACATTTGAATTATTGAAGAATTCACTTTACATTTGAATTATTGAAGAATTCACTTTACATTTGAATTATTGAAGAATTCACTTTCCATTTGAATTATTGAAGAATTCACTTTATATTTGAATTATTGAAGAATTCACTTTACATTTGAATTATTGAAGAATTCACTTTACATTTGAATTATTGAAGAATTCACTTTACATTTGAATTATTGAAGAATTCACTTTACATTTGAATTATTGAAGAATTCACTTTACATTTGAATTATTGAAGAATTCACTTTACATTTGAATTATTGAAAAATTCACTTTACATTTGAATTATTGAAGAATTCACTTTACATTTGAATTATTGAAGAATTCACTTTACATTTGAATTATTGAAGAATTCACTTTACATTTGAATTATTGAAGAATTCACTTTACATTTGAATTATTGAAGAATTCACTTTACATTTGAATTATTGAAGAATTCACTTTACATTAAAATTATTGAAAAATTCACTTTACATTTGAATTATTGAAGAATTCACTTTACATTTGAATTATTGAAGAATTCACTTTACATTTGAATTATTGAAGAATTCACTTTACATTTGAATTATTGAAGAATTCATTTTACATTTGAATTATTGAAGAATTCACTTTACATTTGAATTATTGAAGAATTCACTTTACATTTGAATTATTGAAGAATTCACTTTACATTTGAATTATTGAAGAATTCACTTTACATTTGAATTATTGAAGAATTCACTTTACATTTGAATTATTGAAGAATTCACTTTACATTTGAATTATTGAAGAATTCACTTTACATTTTGAAATTATTGAAGAATTCACTTTACATTTGAATTATTGAAGAATCTAATTTTACATTAAAATTATTGAAAATTCACTTTACATTTGAATTATTGAAGAATTCACTTTACATTTAAATGTTGAAGAATTCACTTTACATTTGAATTATTGAAGAATTCCACTTTACATTTGAATTATTGAAGAATTCACTTGTTTGAAGTATTGAAGAATTCACTTTACATTTGAATTATTGAAGAATTCACTTTACATTTGAATTATTACAATTTCACTTTACATTAAAATTATTGAAAAATTCACTTTACATTTGAATTATTGAAGAATTCACTTACATTTGAATTATTGAAGAATTCACTTTACATTTGAATTATTGAAGAATTATTCTTATACTTGAATTATTGAAGAATTCACTTTACATTTGAATTATTGAAGAATTCACTTTATATTTGAATTATTGAAGAATTCACTTTACATTTGAATTATTGAAGAATTCACTTTACATTTGAATTATTGAAGAATTCACTTTACATTTGAATTATTTGAAGAATTCACTTTACATTTGAATTATTGAAGAATTCACTTTACATTTGAATTACTAAGAATTCACTTTACATTTGAATTATTGAAGGATTCACTTTACATTTGAATTATTGAAGAATTCACTTACATTTGAATTATTGAAGAATTCACTTTACATTAAAATTATTGAAAAATTCACTTTACATTTGAATTATTGAAGAATTCATCATTTGAATTATTGAAGAATTACTTTACATTTGAATTATTGAAGAATTCACTTTACATTTGAATTATTGAAGAATTATTCTTTACATTTGAATTATTGAAGAATTCACTTTACATTTGAATTATTGAAGAATTCACTTTATATTTGAATTATTGGAAGAATTCACTTTACATTTGAATTATTGAAGAATTCACTTTACATTAAAATTATTGAAAAATTCAATTTTGCATTTGAATTATTGAAGAATTCACTTCACATTTGAATTATTGAAGAA
>JBBBDQ010022820.1:0-35894 GCA_037127315.1 Ascarosepion bandense
CCTCCGACATAATGGCAAGTCATTAGTTAAAAGGTCTGCGGCAGAATACCTCCCACATAATGGCAAGTCATTAGCTAATAGGTGCAGCAAGCCCTCCCACATAATGGCAAGTCATTAGTTAAAAGGTGCAGCAGGAATACCTCCCACATAATGGCAAGTCATTAGCTAATGGGTGCAGCAGGAATACCTCCCACATAATGGCAAGTCATTAGTTAAAAGGTGCGGCAGGAATACCTCCCACATAATGGCAAGTCATTAGCTAATAGGTGCAGCAGAAATACCTCCCACATAATGGCAAGTCATTAGCTAATAGGTCACAGCAGGAATACCTCCCACATAATGGCAAGTCATTAGTTAAAGGTGCAACAGGAATACCTCCCACATAATGGCAAGTCATTAGCTAATGGGGTGCAGCAGGAATACCTCCCACATAGTGGCAAGTCATTAGTTAAAAGGTGCAGCAGAAATACCTCCCACATAATGGCAAGTCATTAGCTAATAGGTGCAGCAGGAATACCTCCCACATAATGGCAAGTCATTAGTTAAAAGGTGCTGTAGAAATACCTCCCACATAATGGCAAGTCATTAGCTAATAGGTGCAGCAGGAATACCTCCCACATAATGGCAAGTCATTAGTTAAAGGTGCGGCAGGAATACCTCCCACATAATGGCAAGTCATTAGTTAAGAAAGGTGCGGCAGAATACCTCCCACATAATGGCAAGTCATTAGTTAAAAGGTGCGGCAGGAATACCTCCCACATAATGGCAAGTCATTAGTTAAAAGGTCACGACAGGAATACACTCCACATAATGGCAAGTCATTAGCTAATGGGTGCAAGCAGGAATACCTCCCACATAATGGCAAGTCATTAGTTAAAAGGTGCAGCAGGAATACCTCCCACATAATGGCAAGTCATTAGCTAATGGGTGCAGCAAATACCTCCCACATAATGGCAAGTCATTAGTTAAAGGTGCAGCAGAAATACCTCCCACATAATGGCAAGTCATTAGTTAAAAGGTGCAGCAGGAATACCTCCCACATAATGGCAAGTCATTAGTTAAAAGGTGCAGCAGGAATACCTCCCACATAATGGCAAGACATTAGCTAATGGGTGCAGCAGAAATACCTCCCACATAATGGCAAGGCATTAGCTAATAGGTGCAGCAGGAATACCTCCCACATAATGGCATTAACTGAAAGGTGCAGCAGAAATACCTCACATAATGGCAAGTCATTAGTTAAAAGGTGCGGCAGAATACCTCCCACATAATGGCAAGTCATTAGCTAGTAAGGATGCAGCAAATACCTCCCACATAATGGCAAGGCATTAGCTAATAGGTGCAGCAGAAATACCTCCCACATAATGGCAAGTCATTAGCTAATAGGTGCAGCAGGAATACCTCCCACATAATGGCAAGTCATTAGTTAAAAGGTGCGGCAGGAATACCTCCCACATAATGGCAAGTCATTAGCTAATAGGTGCAGCAGGAATACCTCCCACATAATGGCAAGTCATTAGCTAATGGGTGCAGCAGAAATACCTCCCACATAATGGCAAGGCATTAGCTAATAGGTGCAGCAGAAATACCTCCCCACATAATGGCAAGTCATTAGTTAAAAGGTGCGGCAGGAATACCTCCCACATAATGGCAAGACATTAGCCTAATAGGTGCGAAAACAGAAAATACCTCCCACATAATGGCAAGACATTAGCTAATAGGTGCAGCAGAAATACCTCCCACACAATGACAGGATCATTAGCTAATAGGTGCAGCAGGAATACCTCCCACATAATGGCAAGTCATTAGTTAAAGGTGCGGCAGGGAATACCTCCCACATAATGGCAAGTCATTAGCTAATGGGTGCAGCAGAAATACCTCCACATAATGGCAAGGCATTAGCTAATAGGTGCAGCAGAAATACCTCCCACATAATGGCAAATGTTAGCTAATAGGTGCAGCAGGAATACCTCCCACATAATGGCAAGTCATTCGTTAAAAGGTGCAGCAGAATACCTCCCACATAATGGCAAGTCATTAGCTAATAGATGCAACAGGGGTGCCTCCCACATAATGGCAAGTCATTAGCTAATGGGTGCAGCAGAAATACCTCCCACATAATGGCAAGGCATTAGCTAATAAGTGCAGCAGAAATACCTCCCACATAATGGCAAGTCATTAGTTAAAGGTGCAGCAGGAATACCTCCCACATAATGGCAAGACATTAGCTAATAGGTGCAACAGAAATACACTCCCACATAATGGCAAGACAACATTAGCTAATAGGTGCAGCAGAAATACCTCCCACATAATGGCAAGTCATTAGCTAATAGGTGCAACACAGGAATACCTCCCACATAATGGCAAGTCATTAGTTAAAAGGTGCAGCAGGAATACCTCCCACATAATGGCAAGTCATTAGCTAATGGGTGCAGCAGAAATACCTCCCACATAATGGCAAGGCATTAGCTAATAGGTGCAGCAGAAATACCTCCCACATAATGGCAAGTCATTAGCTAATAGGTGCAGCAGGAATACCTCCCACATAATGGCAAGTCATTAGTTAAAAGGTGCAGCAGGAATACCTCCCACATAATGGCAAGTCATTAGTTAAAAGGTGCGGCAAGAATACCTCCCACATAATGGCAAGTCATTAGTTAAAAGGTGCAACAGAAATACCTCCCACATAATGGCAAGTCATTAGCTAATAGGTACAGCAGGAATACCTCCCACATAATGGCAAGTCATTAGTTAAAAGGTGCAGCAGGGAATACCTCCCACATAATGGCAAGTCATTAGTTAAAAGGTGCAACAGAAATACCTCCCACATAATGGCAAGTCATTAGCTAATAGGTGCAGCAGGAATACCTCCCACATAATGGCAAGTCATTAGTTAAAAGGTGCAGCAGGGAATACCTCCCACATAATGGCAAGTCATTAGTTAAAAGGTACTGGCAGAAATACCTCCCACATAATGGCAAGTCATTAGTTAAAAGGTGCAACAGAAATACCTCCCACATAATGGCAAGTCATTAGTTAAAAGGTGCAGCAGGAATACCTCCCACATAATGGCAAGTCATTAGTTAAGGTGCGGCAGGAATACCTCCCACATAATGGCAAGTCGTGGATTAAAAGGTGCGGCAGGAATACCTCCCACATAATGGCAAGTCATTAGTTAAAAGGTGCGGCAGGAATACCTCCCACATAATGGCAAGTCATTAGTTAAAAGGTGCGGCAGGAATACACTCCACATAGTGGCAAGTCATTAGTTAAAAGGTGCGGCAGAATACCTCCCACATAATGGCAAGTCATTAGTTAAAAGGTGCAGCAGGGAATACCTCCCACATAATGGCAAGTCATTAGTTAAAGGTGCCGGCAGGAATACCTCCCACATAATGGCAAGTCATTAGTTAAAAGGTGCAGCAGGAATAACTCCCACATAATGGCAAGTCATTAGTTAAAAGGTGCAGCAGGAATACCTCCCACATAATGGCAAGTCATTAGTTAAAAGGTGCAACAGAAATACCTCCCACATAATGGCAAGTCATTAGCTAATAGGTGCAGCAGGAATACCTCCCACATAATGGCAAGTCCATTAGCTAATGGGTGCAACAGGAATACCTCCCACATAATGGCAAGTCATTAGTTAAAGGTGCGGCAGGAATACCTCCCACATAATGGCAAGTCATTAGTTAAAAGGTGCAGCAGGAATACCTCCCACATAATGGCAAGTCATTAATTTAAAAGGTGCGGCAGAATACCTCCCACATAATGGCAAGTCATTAGTTAAAAGGTGCGGCAAATACCTCCCCACATAATGGCAAGTCATTAGTTAAAAGGTGCAACAGAAATACCTCCCACATAATGGCAAGTCATTAGCTAATAGGTGCAGCAGGAATACCTCCCACATAATGGCAAGTCATTAGTTAAAGGTGCAGCAGGAATACCTCCCACATAATGGCAAGTCATTAGTTAAAAGGTGCAGCAGAAATACCTCCCACATAATGGCAAGTCATTAGCTAATAGGTGCAGCAGGAATACCTCCCACATAATGGCAAGTCATTAGTTAAAAGGTGCGGCAGGAATACCTCCCACATAATGGCAAGTCATTAGTTAAAAGGTGCGGCAGGAATACCTCCACATAATGGCAAGTCATTAGTTAAAAGGTGCAGCAGAATACCTCCACATAATGGCAAGTCATTAGTTAAAGGTGCGGCAGGAATACCTCCCATAATGGCAGAGTCATTAGTTAAAAGGTGCGGCAGAATACCTCCCACATAATGGCAAGTCATTAGTTAAAAGGTGCAACAGGAATACCTCCCACATAATGGCAAGTCATTAGTTAAAAGGTGCAACAGAAATACTCCCACATAATGGCAAGTCATTAGCTAATAGGTGCAACAGGGCCTCCCCACATAATGGCAAGTCATTAGTTAAAAATTGCGGCAGGAATACCTCCCACATAATGGCAAGTCATTAGTTAAAAGGTGCGGCAGAAATACCTCACATAATGGCAAGTCATTAGCTAATGGAGTCAGCAGAAATACCTCCCACATAATGGCAAGTCATTAGTTAAAAGGTGCAGCAGGAATACCTCCCCACATAATGGCAAGTCATTAGTTAAAAGGTGCGGCAGGAATACCTCCCACATAATGGCAGGTCATTGGTTAAAGGGTTGCAGCAGGAATACCTCCCACATAATGGCAAGTCATTAGTTAAAAGGGTGCGGCAGGAATACCTCCCACATAATGGCAAGTCATTAGTTAAAAGGTGCAGCAGGAATACCTCCACATAATGGCAAGTCATTAGTTAAAGGTGCAGCAGGAATACCTCCCACATAATGGCAAAAGTCATTAGTTAAAAAAGGTGCAACAGAAATACCTCCCACATAATGGCAAGTCATTAGTTAAAAGGTGCAGCAGGAATACCTCCACATAATGGCAAGTCATTAGTTAAAAGATGCAGCAGGAATACCTCCCACATAATGGCAAGTCATTAGTTAAAAGGTGCGGCAGGAATACCTCCCACATAATGGCAAGTCATTAGTTAAAAGGTGCAGCAGGAATACCTCCCACATAATGGCAAGTCATTAGTTAAAAGGTGCAAAACGGGAATACCTCCCACATAATGGCAAGTCATTAGTTAAAAGGTGCAGCAGGAATACCTCCCACATAATGGCAAGTCATTAGTTAAAAGGTGCAGCAGGAATACCTCCCACATAATGGCAAGTCATTAGTTAAAAGGTGCAGCAGGAATACCTCCCACATAATGGCAAGTCATTAGTTAAAGGTGCAGCAGGAATACCTCCCACATAATGGCAAGTCATTAGTTAAAAGGTGCGGCAGGAATACCTCCCCACATAATGGCAAGTCATTAGTTAAAAGGTGCAGCAGAAATACCTCCCACATAATGGCAAGTCATTAGTTAAAAGGTGCAGCAGGCTACCTCCACATAATGGCAAGTCATTAGTTAAAGATTACAGCAGGAATACCTCACATAATGGCAAGTCATTAGTTAAAAGGTGCAGCAGGAATACCTCCCACATAATGGCAAGTCATTAGTTAAAGGTGCAGCAGGAATACCTCCCCACATAATGGCAAGTCATTAGTTAAAAGGTGCAGCAAATACCTCCCACATAATGGCAAGTCATTATTAATAGGTGCAGCAGGAATACCTCCCACATAATGGCAAGTCATTAGTTAAAAGGTGCGGCAGGAATACCTCCACATAATGGCAAGTCATTAGTTAAAAGGTGCGGCAGAAATACCTCCCACATAATGGCAAGTCATTAGTTAAAAGGTGCAGCAAGGAATACCTCACATAATGGCAAGTCATTGAGTTAAAAGGTGCAGCAGGAATACCTCCCACATAATGGCAAGTCATTAGTTAAAAGGTGCAGCAGAGATACCTCCACATAATGGCAAGTCATTGGTTAAAGGTGCAACAGGAATACCTCCACATAATGGCAAGTCATTAGTTAAAGGTGCAGCAGGAATACCTCCACATAATGGCAAGTCATTAGTTAAAAGGTGCAGCAAGAATACCTCCACATAATGGCAAGTCATTAGTTAAAAGGTGCAGCAAAAATACCTCCCACATAATGGCAAGTCATTAGTTAAAAGGTGCGGCAGGAATACCTCCCACACTTATTAGCCAAGTCATTAGTTAAAAGATGCAACAGAATACCTCCCACATAATGGCAAGTCATTAGTTAAAAGGTGCAACAGGAATACCTCCCACATAATGGCAAGTCATTAGTTAAAAGGTGCGGCAGGAATACCTCCACATAATGGCAAGTCATTAGTTAAAGGTGCAACAGGAATACCTCCACCATAATGGCAAGTCGTGGATTAAAGGTGCAGCAGAAATACCTCCCACATATTGCTTAAAGTCATTAGCTAATAGGTGCAACGGGAATACCTCCCACATAATGGCAAGTCATTAGTTAAAAGGTGCGGCAGAATACCTCCCACATAATGGCAAGTCATTAGTTAAAAGGTGCGGCAGAAATACCTCCCACATAATGGCAAGTCATTAGCTAATGGGTGCAGCAGAAATACCTCCCACATAATGGCAAGTCATTAGTTAAAAGGTGCAGCAGGAATACCTCCCACATAATGGCAAGTCATTAGTTAAAAGGTACGGCAGGAATACCTCCACATAATGGCAAGTCATTAGTTAAAAGGTGCGGCAGGAATACCTCCCACATAATGGCAAGTCATTAGTTAAAAGGTGCAGCAGGAATACACTCCCACATAATGGCAAGTCATTAGTTAAAAGGTGCGGCAGGAATACCTCCCACATAATGGCAAGTCATTAGTTAAAAGGTGCAACAGGAATACACTCCACATAATGGCAAGTCATTAGTTAAAAGGTGCGGCAGGAATACCTCCCACATAATGGCAAGTCATTAGTTAAAAGGTGCAACAGGAATACCTCCCACATAATGGCAAGTCATTAGTTAAAAGGTGCGGCAGGAATACCTCCCACATAATGGCAAGTCATTAGTTAAAAGGTGCAACGAAATACCTCCCACATAATGGCAAGTCATTAGTTAAAGGTGCAGCTTAAGAATACCTCCCACATAATGGCAAGTCATTAGTTAAAAGGTGCAGCAGGAATACCTCCCACATAATGGCAAGTCATTAGTTAAGGTGCAGCAGGAATACCTCCCACATAATGGCAAGTCATTAGTTAAAAGGTGCGGCAGGAATACCTCCCACATAATGGCAAGTCATTAGTTAAAAGGTGCGGCAGGAATACCTCCCACATAATGGCAAGTCATTAGTTAAAAGGTGCAGCAGGAATACCTCCACATAATGGCAAGTCATTAGTTAAAAGGTGCGGCAGAATACCTCCACATAATGGCAAGTCATTAGTTAAAAGGTGCGGCAGGAATACCTCCCACATAATGGCAAGTCATTAGTTAAAAGGTGCGGCAGGAATACCTCCACATAATGGCAAGTCATTAGTTAAAAGGTGCAGCAGAAATACCTCCCACATAATGGCAAGTCATTAGTTAAAGGTGCAGCAGGAATACCTCCACATAATGGCAAGTCATTAGTTAAAAGGTGCGGCAGAATACCTCCCCATAATGGCAAGTCATTAGTTAAAAGGTGCAGCAAGAATACCTCCCACATAATGGCAAGTCATTAGTTAAAAGGTGCGGCAGGAATACCTCCCACATAATGGCAAGTCATTAGTTAAAAGGTGCCCAACAGGAATACCTCCCACATAATGGCAAGTCATTAGTTAAGGTGCGAGCAGGAATACCTCCCACATAATGGCAGAGTCATTAGTTAAAGGTGCGGCAGAAATACCTCACATAATGGCAAGTCATTAGTTAAAAGGTGCAGCAGGGAATACCTCCCACATAATGGCAAGTCATTAGTTAAAAGGTCACGGCAGAAATACCTCCCACATAATGGCAAGTCATTAGTTAAAAGGTGCAGCAGAAATACCTCCCACATAATGGCAAGTCATTAGTTAAAAGGTGCAACAGGAATACCTCCACATAATGGCAAGTCATTAGTTAAAAGGTGCAGCAGGAATACCTCCCACATAATGGCAAGTCATTGGTTAAAAGGTGCGGCAGGAATACCTCCCACATAATGGCAAGTCATTAGCTAAAAGGTGCAGCAGAAATACCTCCACATAATGGCAAGTCATTAGTTAAAAGGTGCGGCAGGAATACCTCCCACATAATGGCAAGTCATTAGTTAAAAGGTGCAGCAAATACCTCCCACATAATGGCAAGTCATTAGTTAAAAGGTGCAGCAGGAATACCTCCCACATAATGGCAAGTCATTAGTTAAAAGGTGCAGCAGAATACCTCCCACATAATGGCAAGTCATTAGTTAAAAGGTGCGGCAGGAATACCTCCACATAATGGCAAGTCATTAGTTAAAAGGTGCGGCAGGAATACCTCCCACATAATGGCAAGTCATTAGTTAAAGGTGCAGCAGAAAATACCTCCCACATAATGGCAAGTCATTAGTTAAAAGATGCGGCAGGAATACCTCCATAATGGCAAGTCATTAGTTAAAAGGTGCAGCAGGAATACCTCCCACATAATGGCAAGTCATTAGTTAAAGGTGCGGCAGAATACCTCCACATAATGGCAAGTCATTAGTTAAAAGGTGCGGCAGGAATACCTCCACATAATGGCAGGTCATTAGTTAAAAGGTGCAACAGAAATACCTCCACATAATGGCAAGTCATTAGTTAAAAGGTGCAGCAGGAATACCTCCCACATAATGGCAAGTCATTAGTTAAAAGGTGCGGCAGGAATACCTCCCACATAATGGCAAGTCATTAGCTAAAAGGTGCAACAGAAATACCTCCCACATAATGGCAAGTCATTAGTTAAAAGGTGCAGCAGGAATACCTCCCACATAATGGCAAGTCATTAGTTAAAAGGTGCAGCAGGAATACCTCCCACATAATGGCAAGTCATTAGCTAAAGGTGCAGCAATACCTCCCACATAATGGCAAGTCATTAGTTAAAAGGTGCGGCAAGAATACCTCCCACATAATGGCAAGTCATTAGTTAAAGGTGCGGCAGAATACCTCCCACATAATAGCAAGTCATTAGTTAAAAGGTGCAGCAGGAATACCTCCCACATAATGGCAAAGTCATTAGTTAAAAGGTGCGGCAGGAATACCTCCCACATAATGGCAAGTCATTAGTTAAAAGGTGCAGCAGAAATACCTCCACATAATGGCAAGTCATTAGTTAAAAGGTGCAGCAGAATACCTCCCACATAATGGCAAGTCATTAGTTAAACGGTGCGGCAGGAATACCTCCCACATAATGGCAAGTCATTAGTTAAAAGGTGCGGCAGGAATACCTCCCACATAATGGCAAGTCATTAGTTAAAGGTGCGGCAGGAATACCTCCACATAATGGCAAGTCATTAGTTAAAAGGTGCAACAGAAATACTCCCCACATAATGGCAAGTCATTAGTTAAAAGGTGCAGCAGGAATACCTCCCACATAATGGCAAGTCATTAGTTAAAAGGTGCAGCAGGAATACCTCCCACATAATGGCAAGTCATTAGTTAAAAGGTGCGGCAGGAATACCTCCCACATAATGGCAAGTCATTAGCTAAAAGGTGCAGCAGAAATACCTCCCACTATTGGCAAGTCATTGGTTAAAAGGTGCGGCAGGAATACCTCCCACATAATGGCAAGTCATTAGCTAAAAGGTGCAACAGAAATACCTCCCACATAATGGCAAGTCATTAGTTAAAAGGTGCAGCAGGAATACCTCCCACATAATGGCAAGTCATTAGTTAAAAGGTGCGGCAGAATACCTCCCACATAATGGCAAGTCATTAGTTAAAAGGTGCCTTAAATACCTCCCACATAATGGCAAGTCATTAGTTAAAAGGTGCAGCAGGAATACCTCCCACATAATGGCAAGTCATTAGCTAAAAGGTGCAGCAGAAATACCTCCCACATAATGGCAAGTCATTAGTTAAAAGGTGCAGCAGGAATACCTCCCACATAATGGCAAGTCATTAGTTAAAAGGTGCAACAGAAATACCTCCCACATAATGGCAAGTCATTAGTTAAAAGGTGCAGCTTGGGGAATACCTCCCACATAATGGCAAGTCATTAGTTAAAAGGTGCGGCAAGAAATACCTCCCACATAATGGCAAGTCATTAGTTAAAAGGTGCGACAGGAATACCTCCCACATAATGGCAAGTCATTAGTTAAAATGTGCAGCAGAAATACCTCCCACATAATGGCAAGTCATTAGTTAAAGGTGCAACAGGAATACCTCCCACATAATGGCAAGTCATTAGTTAAAAGGTGCGGCAGGAATACCTCCCACATAATGGCAAGTCATTAGTTAAAGATACCCAGCAGAAATACCTCCCACATAATGGCAAGTCATTAGTTAAAAGGTGCAGCAGGAATACCTCCCACATAATGGCAAGTCATTAGTTAAAAGGTGCGGCAGGTACCTCCCACATAATGGCAAGTCATTAGTTAAAAGGTGCAGCAGAAATACCTCCCACATAATGGCAAGTCATTAGTTAAAAGGTGCAGCAATACCTCCCACATAATGGCAAGTCATTAGCTAAAAGGTGCAACAGAAATACCTCCCACATAATGGCAAGTCATTAGTTAAAAGGTGCAGCAGGAATACCTCCACATAATGGCAAGTCATTAGTTAAAAGGTGCAGCAGAAATACCTCCCATAATGGCAAGTCATTGGACCCAAAAGGTGCAACAGGAATACCTCCACATAATGGCAAGTCATTAGTTAAAAGGTGCAGCAGAAATACCTCCCACATAATGGCAAGTCATTAGTTAAAAGGTGCGGCAGAATACCTCCCACATAATGGCAAGTCATTAGTTAAAGGTGCAACAGAAATACCTCCCACATAATGGCAAGTCATTAGTTAAAAGGTGCAGCAGAATACCTCCCACATAATGGCAAGTCATTAGTTAAAGGTGCGGCAGGAATACCTCCCACATAATGGCAAGTCATTAGTTAAAAGGTGCGGCAGGAATACCTCCCACATAATGGCAAGTCATTAGCTAAAAGGTGCAGCAGAAATACCTCCCACATAATGGCAAGTCATTAGTTAAAGGTGCGGCAGGAATACCTCCACATAATGGCAAGTCATTAGCTAAAAGGTGCAGCAGAAATACCTCCACATAATGGCAAGTCATTAGTTAAAAGGTGCAGCAGGAATACCTCCCACATAATGGCAAGTCATTGGTTAAAAGGTGCGGCAGAACCCTCCCACATAATGGCAAGTCATTAGTTAAAAGTGCGCAGAAATACCTCCCACATAATGGCAAGTCATTTAGCTAATAGGTGCAGCAGGAATACCTCCCACATAATGGCAAGTCATTAGTTAAAAGGTGCAGCAGGAATACCTCCCACATAATGGCAAGTCATTAGTTAAAAGGTGCAGCAGGAATACACTCCACATAATGGCAAGTCATTAGTTAAAAGGTGCAACAGAAATACCTCCCACATAATGGCAAGTCATTAGTTAAAAGGTGCAGCAGGAATACCTCCCACATAATGGCAAGTCATTAGTTAAAAGGTGCAGCAGGAATACCTCCCACATAATGGCAGTCATTAGCTAATAGGTGCAGCAGGAATACCTCCCACATAATGGCAAGTCATTAGTTAAAAGGTGCAGCAGGAATACCTCCCACATAATGGCAAGTCATTAGTTAAAAATTGCAGCAGAAATACCTCCCACATAATGGCAAGTCATTAGTTAAAGATGCAGCAGGAATACCTCCACATAATGGCAAGTCATTAGTTAAAAGGTGCAGCAGGGAATACACCACACCAATGGCAAGTCATTAGTTAAAAGGTGCAGCAGGAATACCTCCCACATAATGGCAAGTCATTAGTTAAAAGGTGCAGCAGAAATACCTCCCACATAATGGCAAGTCATTAGTTAAAAGGTGCAGCAGGAATACCTCCCACATAATGGCAAGTCATTAGTTAAAAGGTGCAGCAGGAATACCTCCCACATAATGGCAAGTCATTAGTTAAAAGGTGCAGCAGAAATACCTCCCACATAATGGCAAGTCATTAGCTAATAGGTGCAGCAGGAATACCTCCCACATAATGGCAAGTCATTAGTTAAAAGGTGCAGCAGGAATACCTCCCATAATGGCAAGTCATTAGTTAAAAGGTGCGGCAGGAATACCTCCCACATAATGGCAAGTCATTAGTTAAAGGTGCAGCAGAAATACCTCCCACATAATGGCAAGTCATTAGTTAAAAGGTGCAGCAGGAATACCTCCCGCATAATGGCAAGTCATTAGTTAAAAGGTGCAGCAGGAATACCTCCCACATAATGGCAAGTCATTAGCTAATAGGTGCAGCAGGAATATCCCACATAATGGCAAGTCATTAGTTAAAAGGTGCGGCAGAATACCTCCCACATAATGGCAGGTGTTAGTTAAAAGGTGCAGCAGAAATACCTCCCACATAATGGCAAGTCATTAGCTAATAGGTGCAGCAGAGATACCTCCCACATAATGGCAAGTCATTAGTTAAAAGGTGCGGCAGGAATACCTCCCACATAATGGCAAGTCATTAGTTAAAAGGTGCGGCAGGAATACCTCCCACATAATGGCAAGTCATTAGTTAAAAGGTGCAGCAGAAATACCTCCCACATAATGGCAAGTCATTAGTTAAAGGTGCGGCAGGAATACCTCCCACATAATGGCAAGTCATTAGTTAAAAGGTGCAGCAAGGAATACCTCCCACATAATGGCAAGTCATTAGTTAAAAGGTGCAGCAAGAAATACCTCCCCACATAATGGCAAGTCATTAGCTAATAGGTGCAGCAGGAATACCTCCCACATAATGGCAAGTCATTAGTTAAAAGTGCAGCAGAATACCTCCATAATGGCAAGTCATTAGTTAAAAGGTGCGGCAGGAATACCTCCCACATAATGGCAAGTCATTAGTTAAAAGGTGCAGCAGAAATACCTCCCACATAATGGCAAGTCATTAGTTAAAAGGTGCAGCAGAATACCTCCCACATAATGGCAAGTCATTAGTTAAAAGGTGCAGCAGGAATACCTCCCACATAATGGCAAGTCATTAGTTAAAAGGTGCAGCAGAAATACCTCCCACATAATGGCAAGTCATTAGCTAATAGGTGCAGCAGGAATACCTCCCACATAATGGCAAGTCATTAGTTAAAAGGTGCGGCAGGAATACCTCCCACATAATGGCAAGTCATTAGTTAAAAGGTGCATGACAGGAATACCTCCACATAATGGCAAGTCATTAGTTAAAAGGTGCAGCAGAAATACCTCCCACATAATGGCAAGTCATTAGTTAAAAGGTGCAGCAGGAATACCTCCCACATAATGGCAAGTCATTAGTTAAAAGGTGCAGCAGGAATACCTCCCACATAATGGCAAGTCATTAGCTAATAGGTGCAGCAGGAATACCTCCCACATAATGGCAAGTCATTAGTTAAAAGGTGCAGCAGGAATACCTCCCACATAATGGCAAGTCATTAGTTAAAAGGTGCAGCAGAAATACACTCCCACATAATGGCAAGTCATTAGCTAATAGGTGCAGCAGGAATACCTCCCACATAATGGCAAGTCATTGGTTAAAAGTGCAGCAGGAATACCTCCCACATAATGGCAAGTCATAAGTTAAAAGGTGCGGCAGGAATACCTCCCACATAATGGCAAGTCATTAGTTAAAAGGTGCAGCAGAAATACCTCCACATAATGGCAAGTCATTAGTTAAAGGTGCAGCAGAAATACCTCCCACATAATGGCAAGTCATTAGTTAAAAGGTGCAGCAGAAATACCTCCCACATAATGGCAAGTCATTAGTTAAAAGGTGCAGCAAATACCTCCCACATAATGGCAAGGCATTAGTTAAAAGGTGCGGCAGGAATACCTCCCACATAATGGCAAGTCATTAGTTAAAAGGTCTGTCCAGAATACCTCCCACATAATGGCAAGTCATTAGTTAAAAGGTGCAGCAGAAATACCTCCCACATAATGTGAAGGCATTAGTTAAAAGGTGCGGCAGGAATACCTCCCACATAATGGCAAGTCATTAGTTAAAAGGTGCGCGGGAATACCTCCCACATAATGGCAAGTCATTAGTTAAAGGTGCGGCAGGAATACCTCCCACATAATGGCAAGTCATTAGTTAAAAGGTGCAGCAGGAATACCTCCCACATAATGGCAAGTCATTAGTTAAAGGTGCAGCAGAATACCTCCCACATAATGGCAAGTCATTAGTTAAAAGGTGCAGCAGAAATACCTCCACATAACTGAAGTCATTAGTTAAAAGGTGCAGCAGAAATACCTCCACATAATGGCAAGTCATTAGTTAAAAGGTGCAGCAGAAATACCTCCCACATAATGGCAAGTCAGCTAGTTAAAAGGTGCAGCAGAAATACCTCCCACATAATGGCAAGTCATTAGTTAAAAGGTGCAGCAAAATACACCTCCCACATAATGGCAAGTCATTAGTTAAAAGGTGCAACAGAAATACCTCCACATAATGGCAAGTCATTAGTTAAAAAAGGTGCAGCAAGAAATACCTCCCACATAATGGCAAGTCATTAGTTAAAAGGTGCAGCAGAAATACCTCCCACATAATGGCAAGTCATTAGTTAAAAGGTGCAGCAGAAATACCTCCCACATAATGGCAAGTCATTAGTTAAAAGGTGCAGCAGAAATACCTCCCACATAATGGCAAGTCATTAGCTAATGGGTGCAGCAGAAATACCTCCCACATAATGGCAAGGCATTAGTTAAAAGGTGCAGCAGGGAATACCTCCCACATAATGGCAAGTCATTAGTTAAAAGGTGCGGCAGGAATACCTCCCACATAATGGCAAGTCATTAGTTAAAAGGTGCGACGGGAATACCTCCCACATAATGGCAAGTCATTAGTTAAAAGGTGCAGCAGAAATACCTCCCACATAATGGCAAGTCATTAGTTAAAAGGTGCAGCAGAAATACCTCCCACATAATGGCAAGTCATTAGCTAATGGGTCACCCAGCAGAAATACCTCCCACATAATGGCAAGGCATTAGTTAAAAGGTGCAGCAGGAATACCTCCCACATAATGGCAAGTCATTAGTTAAAAGGTACGCTTAGGGAATACCTCCCACATAATGGCAAGTCATTAGTTAAAAGGTGCGGCAGGAATACCTCCCATAATGGCAAGTCATTAGTTAAAAGGTGCAGCAGAAATACCTCCCACATAATGGCAAGTCATTAGTTAAAAGGTGCAACAGAAATACCTCCCACATAATGGCAAATCCATTAGTTAAAAGGTGCAGCAGAAATACCTCCCCACATAATGGCAAGTCATTGGTTAAAGGTGCAACAGAAATACCTCCCACATAATGGCAAGTCATTAGCTAATGGGTGCAGCAGAAATACCTCCCACACATAATGACAGAGCATTAGTTAAAAGGTGCGGCAGGAATACCTCCCACATAATGGCAAGTCATTAGCTAAATGGGTGCAGCAGAAATACCTCCCACATAATGGCAAGGCATTAGTTAAAAG
Source organism: Ascarosepion bandense (assembly GCA_037127315.1). NCBI lineage: Eukaryota > Metazoa > Mollusca > Cephalopoda > Sepiida > Sepiidae > Ascarosepion > Ascarosepion bandense. The sequence goes on from JBBBDQ010022820.1 coordinate 15,556, forward strand.
GTGCGGCAGGAATACACTCCACATAATGGCAAGTCATTAGTTAAAAGGTGCCAAGCAGGAATACCTCCCGCCAATGGCAAGTCATTAGTTAAAAGGTGCAGCAGGAATACCTCCCACATAATGTGAAGTCATTAGTTAAAAGGTGCAGCAGAAATACCTCCCACATAATGGCAAGTCATTAGTTAAAGGTGCAGCAGAAATACCTCCCACATAATGGCAAGTCATTAGTTAAAAGGTGCAGCAGAAATACCTCCCACATAATGGCAAGTCATTAGTTAAAAGTACGAAAACAGAAATACCTCCCACATAATGGCAAGTCATTAGTTAAAAGGTGCAGCAGAAATACCTCCCACATAATGGCAAGTCATTAGCTAATGGGTGCGATACCTCCCACATAATGGCAAGGCATTAGTTAAAAGGTGCGGCAGGAATACCTCCCACATAATGGCAAGTCATTAGTTAAAAGGTGCGGCAGGAATACCTCCCACATAATGGCAAGTCATTAGTTAAAAGGTGCGGCAGGAATACCTCCCACATAATGGCAAGTCATTAGTTAAAAGGTGCAGCAGAAATACCTCCCACATAATGGCAAGTCATTAGTTAAAAGGTGCAACAGAAATACCTCCCACATAATGGCAAGTCATTAGTTAAAAGGTGCAGCAAATACCTCCACATAATGGCAAGTCATTAGTTAAAGATTGCAGCAGGGAAATACCTCCCACATAATGGCAAGTCATTAGTTAAAAGGTGCAACAGAAATACCTCCTATAATGGCAAGTCATTAGTTAAAAGGTGCAACAGAAATACCTCCCACATAATGGCAAGTCATTAGTTAAAAGGTGCAACAGAAATACCTCCCACATAATGGCAAGTCATTAGTTAAAAGGTGCAGCAGAAATACCTCCCACATAATGGCAAGTCATTAGTTAAAAAGTGCAGCAGAAATACCTCCCACATAATGGCAAGTCATTAGTTAAAAGGTGCAGCAGAAATACCTCCCACATAATGGCAAGTCATTAGTTAAAAGGAATGCAGCAAATACCTCCCACATAATGGCAAGTCATTAGCTAATGGGTGCAGCAGAAATACCTCCACATAATGGCAAGTCATTAGTTAAAAGGTGCAGCAGGAATACCTCCCACATAATGGCAAGTCATTAGTTAAAAGGAATTAACAGGAATACCTCCCACATAATGGCAAGTCATTAGTTAAAAGGTGCAGCAGGGAATACACTCCCACATAATGGCAAGTCATTAGCTAATGGGTGCAGCAGAAATACCTCCCACATAATGGCAAGGCATTAGCTAATAGGTGCAGCAGGAATACCTCCCACATAATGGCATTAACTGAAAGGTGCAACGAAATACCTCCCACATAATGGCAAGTCATTAGTTAAAAGGTGCAGCAGGAATACCTCCCACATAATGGCAAGACATTAGCTAATGAGTGCAGCAAATACCTCCCACATAATGGCAAGTCATTAGCTAATGGGTGCAGCAGAAATACCTCCCACATAATGGCAAGTCATTGGCTAAAGGTGCAGCAGAAATACCTCCCACATAATGGCGAAGACATTAGCTAATAGGTGCAGCAGAAATACCTCCCACATAATGGCAAGACATTAGCTAATAGGTGCAGCAGAAATACCTCCCACATAATGGCAAGTCATTAGCTAATGGGTACACTGAGAAATACACTCCACATAATGGCAAGTCATTAGCTAAAAGGTGCAGCAGAAATGCCTCCCACATAATGGCAGACATTATTAATGGGTGCAACAGAAATACCTCACAATGGCAAGACATTAGCTAATAGGTGCAACAGAAATACCTCCCACATAATGGCAAGTCATTAGCTAATAGTGCAACAGAAATACCTCACATAATGGCAGTCATTGGCTAATAGGTGCAGCAGAAAATACCTCCCACATAATGGCAAGACATTAGCTAATAGGTGCAGCAAATACCTCCCACATAATGGCAAGACATTAGCTAATAGGTGCAGCAGAAATACCTCCACATAATGGCAAGACATTAGCTAATAGGTGCAGCAGAAATACCTCCCACATAATGGCAAGACATTAGCTAATAGGTGCAGCAGAAATACCTCCCACATAATGGCAAGACATTGATGACGCTAATAGGTGCAGCAGAAATACCTCCCACATAATGGCAAGACATTAGCTAAAAGGTGCAGCAGAAATGCCTCCCACATAATGGCAAGACATTAGCTAATAAGTGCAGCAAATACCTCCACATAATGGCAAGTCATTAGCTAATGGGTACAGCAGAAATACCTCCCACATAATGGCAAGTCATTAGCTAAAAGGTGCAGCAAAAATACCTCTTACATAATGGCAAGACATTAGCTAATGAGTGCAGCAGAAATACACTCCCACATAATGGCAAGTCATTAGCTAATGGGTGCAGCAGAAATACCTCCCACATAATGGCAAGTCATTAGCTAAAAGGTGCAGCAGAAATACCTCCCACATAATGGCAAGTCATTAGCTAATGGGTGCAGCAAATACCTCCACATAATGGCAAGGCATTAGCTAATAGATGCAGCAAAACACTCCACATAATGGCAAAGACATTAGCTAATAGGTGCAGCAGGAATACCTCCCACATAATGGCAAGACATTAGCTAATAGGTGCAGCAGAAATACCTCCCACATAATGGCAAGTCATTAGCTAATGGGTGCAGCAGAAATACCTCCCACATAATGGCAAGTCATTAGCTAAAAGGTGCAACAGAAATACCTCCCACATAATGGCAAGTCATTAGCTAATGGGTGCAACAAAAATACACTCCCACATAATGGCAAGTCATTAGCTAATGGGTGCAGCAGAAATACCTCCCACATAATGGCAAGTCATTAGCTAATGGGTGCAGCAAATACCTCCCACATAATGGCAAGTCATTAGTTAAAAGGTGCAGCAGGAATACCTCCCACATAATGGCAAGTCATTAGCTAAAGATTACTGACAGAAATACCTCCCACATAATGGCAAGACATTAGCTAATGGTGCAACAGAAATACCTCCATAATGGCAAGTCATTAGCTAAAAGGTGCAGCAGAAATACCTCCCACATAATGGCAAGACATTAGCTAATGGGTGCAGCAGAAATACCTCCCACATAATGGCAAGTCATTAGCTAATAGGTGCAGCAGAAATACCTCCCACATAATGGCAAGACATTAGCTAATAGGTGCAACAGGAATACCTCCCACATAATGGCAAGACAGCTAATAGGTGCAACAGAAATACCTCCCACATAATGGCAAGTCATTAGCTAATGGGTGCAACAGAAATACCTCCCACATAATGGCAAGTCGTACTAAAGGTGCAACAAATACCTCCCACATAATGGCAAGTCATTAGCTAATGGGTGCAGCAAATACCTCCCACATAATGGCAAGTCATTAGCTAATGGGTGCAGCAGAAATACCTCCCACATAATGGCAAGTCATTAGCTAATGGGTGCAACAGAAATACCTCCCACATAATGGCAAGTCATTAGCTAATGGGTGCAGCAAGAAATACCTCCCACATAATGGCAAGTCATTAGCTAATAGGTGCAACAGAAAATACCTCCCCACATATTAGCAAGACATTAGCTAATGGGTGCAGCAGAAATACCTCCCACATAATGGCAAGTCATTAGCTAAAAGGTGCAGCAGAAATACCTCCCACATAATGGCAAGACATTAGCTAATGGAGTGCAACAGAAATACCTCCCACATAATATGTGATCATTAGCTAAAAGGTGCAGCGAAATACCTCCCACATAATGGCAAGACATTAGCTAATGGGTGCAACAGAAATACCTCCCACATAATGGCAAGTCATTAGCTAAAGGTGCGAAAACAGAAATACCTCCCACATAATGGCAAGACATTAGCTAATGGGTCAGCAGAGAAATACCTCCCACATAATGGCAAGACATTAGCTAATGGGTGCAACAGAAATACACTCCACATAATGGCAAGTCATTAGCTAATGGAGATGCAACAATACCTCCCACATAATGGCAAGTCATTAGCTAATGGGTGCAGCAGGAATACCTCCCACATAATGGCAAGACATTGGCTAATGGGTGCAACAGAAATACCTCCCACATAATGGCAAGTCATTAGCTAATGGGTGCAGCAAAATACCTCCCACATAATGGCAAGTCATTATTTAATGAGTGCAACAGGAATACCTCCCACATAATGGCAAGACATTGGCTAATGGGTGCAGCTAAAGATACCTCCCACATAATGGCAAGACATTAGCTAATGGGTGCAGCAAACACCTCCACATAATGGCAAAGTCATTAGCTAATGGGTGCAACAGAAAATACCTCCCACATAATGGCAAGTCATTAGTTAAAAGGTGCGGCAGAGATACCTCCCACATAATGGCAAGTCATTAGCTAAAAGGTGCAGCAAATACCTCCCACATAATGGCAAGACATTAGCTAATGGGTGCAACCTATGAATACCTCCCACATAATGGCAAGACATTAGCTAAAAGGTGCAGCAAATACCTCCCACATAATGGCAAGACAGTAGCTAAAGTGCAACCAAGAAATACCTCCCACATAATGGCAAGACATTAGCTAATGGGTGCAACAGAAATACCTCACATAATGGCAAGTCATTGGCTAAAGGTGCAGCAGAAATACCTCCACATAATGGCAAGACATTAGCTAATGGAGTGCAGCAGGAATACCTCCCACATAATGGCAAGACATTAGCTAATGGTGCAACCAATACACTCCCACATAATGGCAAAGTCATTAGCTAATGGGTGCAGCAAGAAATACCTCCCACATAATGGCAAGTCATTAGTTAAAAGGTGCGGCAGAGATACCTCCCACATAATGGCAAGTCATTGGCTAAAAGGTGCAGCAGAAATACCTCCCACATAATGTAGAACGGTAAGCTAATGGGTGCAGCAGAGAAATACCTCCCACATAATGGCAAGTCATTAGCTAAAAGGTGCAGCAGAAATACCTCCCACATAATGGCAAGACATTAGCTAAAAGGTGCAACAGAAATACCTCCACATAATGGCAAGTCATTGGCTAAAGGTGCAACAGAAATACCTCCCACACATAATGGCAAGTCATTAGCTAAAGGTGCAGCAGAAATACCTCCCACATAATGGCAAATCATTAGCTAAAAGTGCAGCAAGAAATACCTCCCACATAATGGCAAGACATTAGCTAAAGGTGCAGCAAATACCTCCCACATAATGGCAAGTCATTAGCTAAAAGGTGCAGCAGAAATAACTCCACGCCTTAATGATCATTAGCTAAAAGGTGCAGCAGAAATACCTCCCACATAATGGCGAGTCATTAGCTAAAAGGTGCAGCAGAAATACCTCCCACATAATGGCAGGTATCATTAGTTAAAAGGTGCGGCAGGAATACCTCCCACATAATGGCAAGTCATTAGCTAATAGATGCAACAGGAATACCTCCCACATAATGGCAAGTCATTAGCTAATAGGTGCAGCATGAGAATACCTCCCACATAATGGCAAGTCATTAGCTAATAGGTGCAACGGGGAATACCTCCCACATAATGGCAAGACATTAGCTAATGGGTGCAGCAAATACCTCCCACATGGCAAGACATTAGCTAATGGGTGCAGCAGAAATACCTCCCACATAATGGCAAGTCATTGGCTAATAGGTGCAGCAGGAATACCTCCCCACATAATGGCAAGTCATTAGCTAATAGGTGCAGCAGGGAATACCTCCCACATAATGGCAAGACATTAGCTAATGGGTGCAACAAAATACCTCCCACATAATGGCAAGTCATTAGCTAATAGGTGCAACAGGAATACCTCCCACATAATGGCAAGACATTAGCTAATGGGTGCAGCAGAAATACCTCCCACACTAATGGCAAGACATTAGCTAATGGGTGCAGCAGAAATACCTCCACATAATGGCAAGTCATTAGCTAATGGGTGCAGCAGAAATACCTCCCACATAATGGCAAGTCATTAGTTAAAAGGTGCAACAGAAATACCTCCCACATAATGGCAAGTCATTAGCTAAAAGGTGCAGCAGAAATACCTCCCACATAATGGCAAGACATTAGCTAATGGGTGCAGCAATACCTCCCACATAATGGCAAGACATTAGCTAATGGGTGCAGCAGAAATACCTCCCACATAATGGCAAGACATTAGCTAATGGGTGCAGCAGAAATACCTCCCACATAATGGCAAGACATTAGCTAATGGGTGCAGCAGAAATACCTCCCACATAATGGCAAGACATTAGCTAATGGGTGCAACAGAAATACCTCCCACATAATGGCAAGACATTAGCTAATGGGTGCAGCAGAAATACCTCCCACATAATGGCAAGACATTAGCTAATGGGTGCAGCAGAAATACCTCCACATAATGGCAAGACATTAGCTAATGGGTGCAACAGAAATACACTCCACACATAATGGCAAGACATTAGCTAATGGGTGCAGCAGAAATACCTCCACATAATGGCAAGACATTGGCTAATGGGTGCAACAGAAATACCTCCCACATAATGGCAAGACATTAGCTAATGGGTGCAGCAGAGAAATACCTCCACATAATGGCAAGACATTAGCTAATGGGTGCAGCAGAAATACCTCCCACATAATGGCAAGTCATTAGCTAATGGGTGCAGCAGAAATACCTCCCACATAATGGCAAGTCATTAGTTAAAAGGTGCAGCAGAAATACCTCCCACATAATGGCAAGTCATTAGCTAAAAGGTGCAGCAGAAATACCTCCCACATAATGGCAAGACATTAGCTAATGGGTGCAGCAGAAATACACACTCCCACATAATGGCAAGTCATTAGCTAATGGGTGCAGCAAAAATACCTCCATAATGGCAAGTCATTAGTTAAAAGGTGCAGCAGGAATACCTCCCACATAATGGCAAGTCATTAGCTAAAAGGATGCAGCAGAAATACCTCCCACATAATGGCAAGACATTAGCTAATGGGTACTTGGCAAATACCTCCCACATAATGGCAAGTCATTAGCTAATAGGTACCAGCAGAAATACCTCCCCCACATAATGGCAAGACATTAGCTAATGGGTGCAGCAGAAATACCTCCCACATAATGGCAAGTCATTAGCTAATGGGTGCAGCAGAAATACCTCCCACATAATGGCAAGACATTAGCTAATGGGTGCAACAAATACCTCCCACATAATGGCAAGTCATTAGCTAAAGAGTGCAGCAATACCTCACATAATGGCAAGACATTAGCTAATGGGTGCAGCAGAAATACCTCCCACATAATGGCAAGACATTAGCTAATGGGTGCAGAAATACCTCCCACATAATGGCAAGTCATTAGCTAATGGGTGCAACAGAAATACCTCCACATAATGGCAAGACATTAGCTAATGGGTGCAGCAGAAATACCTCCCACATAATAGCAAGACATTAGCCTTCAATGGGTACCAACAGCCTCCCACATAATGGCAAAGACATTAGCTAATGGGTGCAACAGAAATACCCTCCACATAATGGCAAGTCATTAGCTAAAAGGTGCAACAGAAATACCTCCCACATAATGGCAAGACATTAGCTAATGGGTGCAACAGAAATACCTCCCACATAATGGCAAGACATTAGCTAATGGGTGCGGCGAAATACCTCCCACATAATGGCAAGACATTAGCTAATGGAATTGCAGCAGAAATACACTCCCACATAATGGCAAGACAGCTAATGAGTGCAGCAGAAATACCTCCCACATAATGGCAAGTCATTAGCTAAAAGGTGCAACAGAAATACCTCCACATAATGGCAAGACATTAGCTAATGGGTGCAGCAGAAATACCTCCCACATAATGGCAAGTCATTAGCTAATGGGTGCAGCAAAAATACCTCCCACATAATGGCAAGTCATTAGTTAAAAGGTGCAGCAGGAATACACTCCACATAATGGCAAGTCATTAGCTAATAGGTGCAGCAGGAATACCTCCCACATAATGGCAAGACATTAGCTAATGGGTGCAACAGTAATACCTCCCACATAATGGCAAGTCATTAGCTAAAGATTCTGTAAAATACCTCCCACATAATGGCAAGACATTAGCTAATGGGTGCAGCAGAAATACCTCCCACATAATGGCAAGACATTAGCTAATGGGTGCAGCAGAAATACCTCCCACATAATGGCAAGTCATTAGCTAATGGAATTAAACAGAAATACCTCCCACATAATGGCAAGTCATTAGTTAAAAGGTGCAGCAGGGAATACCTCCCACATAATGGCAAGTCATTAGCTAATAGGTGCAGCAGGAATACACTCCCACATAATGGCAAGACATTAGCTAATGGGTGCAACAGAAATACCTCCCACATAATGGCAAGTCATTAGCTAAAAGGTGCAGCAGAAATACCTCCCACATAATGGCAAGACATTAGCTAATGGGTGTAGAAATACCTCCCACATAATGGCAAGACATTAGCTAGCCAATGGGTGCAGCAGAAATACCTCCCACATAATGGCAAGTCATTAGCTAAAAGGTGCAGCAGAAATACCTCCCACATAATGGCAAGACATTAGCTAATGGGTGCAACAGAAATACCTCCCACATAATAGCAAGTCATTAGCTAATGGGTGCAGCAGAAATACCTCCCACATAATGGCAAGTCATTAGTTAAAAGGTGCGGCAGGAATACCTCCCACATAATGGCAAGTCATTAGCTAATAGGTGCAGCAGGAATACCTCCCACATAATGGCAAGACATTAGCTAATGGGTGCAACAGAAATACCTCCCACATAATGGCAAGTCTTTAGCTAAAAGGTGCAGCAGAAATACCTCCCACATAATGGCAAGACATTTGCTAATGGGTGCAGCAAATACCTCCCACATAATGGCAAGTCATTAGCTAAAAGGTGCAACAGAAATACCTCCCACATAATGGCAAGACATTAGCTAATGGGTGCAGCAGAAATACCTCCCACATAATGGCAAGTCATTAGCTAATGGGTGCAGCAGAAATACCTCCCACATAATGGCAAGTCATTAGCTAAAAGGTGCAGCAGGGAATACCTCCCACATAATGGCAAGTCATTAGTTAAAAGGTGCAGCAGGAATACCTCCCACATAATGGCAAGTCATTAGCTAAAAGGTGCAGCAGGAATACCTCCCACATAATGGCAAAGACATTAGCTAATAGGTGCAGCAGAAATACCTCCCACATAATGGCAAGTCATTAGTTAAAAGGTGCAGCAGAATACCTCCACATAATGGCAAGTCATTAGTTAAAAGGTGCTGCCAGGAATACCTCCCACACAATGGCAAGACATTAGCTAATAGGTGCAACCAGAAAATACCTCCCACATAATGGCAAGTCATTAGTTAAAAGGTGCAACCAGAAATACCTCCCACATAATGGCAAGTCATTAGTTAAAAGGTGCGGCAGGAATACCTCCCACATAATGGCAAGACATTAGCTAATGACAAGTCAAAACAGAAATACCTCCCACATAATGGCAAGTCATTAGTTAAAAGGTGCAGCAGGAATACCTCCCACATAATGGCAAATTGCTAATAGGTGCAGCAGAAATACCTCCCACATAATGGCAAGACATTAGCTAATAGGTGCAACAAAATACTCCCACATAATGGCAAGACATTAGCTAATGGGTGCAACGGGAAATACCTCCCACATAATGGCAAGTCATTGGCTTCAATAGGTGCAGCAGAAATACCTCCCACATAATGGCAAGACATTAGCTAATGGATTGCCAACAGAAATACCTCCCACATAATGGCAAGTCATTAGCTAATGGGTGCAGCAGAAATACCTCCACATAATGGCAAGTCATTAGTTACAAAGGTGCAGCAGGAATACCTCCCACATAATGGCAAGTCATTAGCTAATAAAATTGCAACAGAAATACCTCCCACATAATGGCAAGACATTAGCTAATGGGTGCAGCAGAAATACCTCCCCACATAATGGCAAGTCATTAGCTAATAGGTGCAACAGAAATACCTCCCACATAATGGCAAGACATTAGCTAATGGGTGCAGCAGAAATACCTCCCACATAATGGCAAGTCATTAGCTAATGGGTGCATGAGAGACTACCTCCCACATAATGGCAAGTCATTAGTTAAAAGTGCAGCAGAATACCTCCCACATAATGGCAAGTCATTGGCTAAAAGGTGCAGCAGAAATACCTCCCACATAATGGCAAGACATTAGCTAATGGGTGCAGCAGAAATACCTCCCACATAATGGCAAGTCATTAGCTAATAGGTGCAGCAAAAATACCTCCCACATAATGGCAAGTCATTAGTTAAAAGGTGCGGCAGGAATACCTCCCACATAATGGCAAGTCATTAGCTAAAAGGTGCAGCAGGAATACCTCCCACATAATGGCAAGACATTAGCTAATAGGTGCAGCAGAAATACCTCCCACATAATGGCAAGTCATTAGTTAAAGGTGCGGCAGGAATACCTCCCACATAATGGCAAGTCATTAGTTAAAAGAAAGGTGCAACAGGAATACCTCCATAATGGCAAGACATTAGCTAATAGGTGCAGCAGAAATACCTCCCACATAATGGCAAGTCATTAGTTAAAAGGTGCGGCAGAAATACCTCCCACATAATGGCAAGTCATTAGTTAAAAGGTGCGGCAGGAATACCTCCCACATAATGGCAAGACATTAGCTAATAGGTGCAGCAAATACCTCCCACATAATGGCAAGTCATTAGTTAAAGGTGCGAGCAGAAATACCTCCCACATAATGGCAAGTCATTAGTTAAAAGGTGCGGCAGGAATACACTCCACATAATGGCAAGACATTAGCTAATGGGTGCAGCAGAAATACCTCCCACATAATGGCAAGACATTAGCTAATAGGTGCAGCAGAAATACCTCCACATAATGGCAAGTCATTAGTTAAAAGGTGCGGCAGGAATACCTCCACATAATGGCAAGTCATTAGTTAAAAGGTGCAGCAGGAATACCTCCCACATAATGGCAAGACATTAGCTAATAGGTGCAGCAGAAATACCTCCACATAATGGCAAGTCATTAGCTAATAGGTGCGGCAAAATACCTCCCACATAATGGCAAGTCATTAGCTAATAGGTGCAGCAGAAATACCTCCATAATGGCAAGTCATTAGCTAATAGGTGCAACAGAAATACCTCCCGCATAATGGCAAGTCATTAGCTAATAAGGGTGCAGCAGAAATACCTCCCACATAATGGCAAGTCATTAGTTAAAGGTGCAGCAGGAATACCTCCCCCATAATGGCAAGTCATTAGTTAAAGATGCAACAGGAATACCTCCCCCACATAATGGCAAGACATTAGCTAATGAGTGCAGCAGAGAAATACCTCCCACATAATGGCAAGTCATTAGCTAATGGGTGCAGCAAGTACCTCACATAATGGCAAGTCATTAGTTAAAAGGTGCAGCAGAGATACCTCCCACATAATGGCAAGTCATTAGTTAAAAGGTGCGGCAAGAATACCTCCCACATAATGGCAAGTCATTAGTTAAAAGGTGCAGCAGGAATACCTCCCACATAATGGCAAGTCATTAGTTAAAAGGTGCAGCAGGAATACCACCCACATAATGGCAAGTCATTAGTTAAAAGGTGCGGCAGGAATACCTCCCACATAATGGCAAGTCATTAGTTAAAAGGTGCAACGGGAATACCTCCCACATAATGGCAAGACATTAGTTAAAAGGTGCAGCAGAATACCTCCCACATAATGGCAAGTCATTAGTTAAAAGGTGCGGCAGAAATACCTCATAATGGCAAGTCATTAGTTAAAAGGTGCAGCAGGAATACCTCCCACATAATGGCAAGTCATTAGTTAAAGGTGCGGCAGAACACCTCCCACATAATGGCAAGTCATTAGTTAAAAGTGCGGCAAGAATACCTCCCACATAATGGCAAGTCATTAGTTAAAAGGTGCGGCAGGAATACCTCCCACATAATGGCAAGTCATTAGTTAAAAGGTGCAGCAGAATACCTCCCACATAATGGCAAGTCATTAGTTAAAAGGAATGTAGGGAATACCTCCACCAATGACAGTCATTAGTTAAAAGGTGCAGCAGGAATACCTCCCACATAATGGCAAGTCATTAGTTAAAAGGTGCGGCAGGAATACCTCCCACATAATGGCAAGTCATTAGTTAAAAGGTGCAGCAGGAATACCTCCCACATAATGGCAAGTCATTAATTCAAAGGTGCTGCAGGAATACCTCCCCATAATGGCAAGTCATTAGTTAAAAGGTGCAGCAGGAATACCTCCCACATAATGGCAAGTCATTAGTTAAAAGGTGCGGCAGGAATACCTCCCACATAATGGCAAGTCATTAGTTAAAAGGTGCTGGAATACCTCCCACATAATGGCAAGTCATTAGTTAAAAGGTGCAGCAGGAATACCTCCCACATAATGGCAAGTCATTAGATAAAAGGTGCAGCAGAATACCACTCCCACACATAATGGCAAGTCATTGGTTAAAAGGTGCAGCAGGAATACCTCCCACATAATGGCAAGTCATTAGTTAAAAGGTGCTGCAGAATACCTCCCACATAATGGCAAGTCATTAATTCAAAGGTGCAGCAGGAATACCTCCACATAATGGCAAGTCATTAAAAGGTGCAGCAGGAATACCTCCCACATAATGGCAAGTCATTAGTTAAAAGGTGCAACAGGAATACCTCCCACATAATGGCAAGTCATTAGTTAAAAGGTGCAGCAGGAATACCTCCCACATAATGGCAAGTCATTAGTTAAAAGGTGCGGCAGGAATACACTCCCACATAATGGCAAGTCATTAGTTAAAAGGTGCAGCAGAATACACTCCACATAATGGCAAGTCATTAGTTAAAAGGTGCAGCAGGAACACCTCCCACATAATGGCAAGTCATTAGTTAAAAGTGCGGCAGATACCTCCACATAATGGCAAGTCATTAGTTAAAGGTGCAGCAGGAATACCTCCCACATAATGGCAAGTCATTAGTTAAAAGGTGCAGCAGGAATACCTCCCACATAATGGCAAGTCATTAGTTAAAAGGTGCATGGGAATACCTCACATAATGGCAAGTCATTAGTTAAAAGGTGCAGCAGGAATACCTCCCACATAATGGCAAGTCATTGGTTAAAAGGTGCGGCAGGAATACCTCCCACATAATGGCAAGTCATTAGTTGAGTGCAGCAGAACTGCCTCCCACATAATGAGCAAGTCATTAGTTAAAAGGTGCAGCAGGAATACCTCCCACATAATGGCAAGTCATTAGTTAAAAGGTGCAGCAGGAATACCTCCCACATAATGGCAAGTCATTAGTTAAAAGGTGCAGCAGGAATACCTCCCACATAATGGCAAGTCATTAGTTAAAAGGTGCAGCAGGAATACCTCCCACATAATGGCAAGTCATTAGTTAAAAGGTGCAGCAGGAATACCTCCCACATAATGGCAAGTCATTAGTTAAAAGGTGCAGCAGGAACACCTCCCACATAATGGCAAGTCATTAGTTAAAAGGTGCAGCAGGAATACCTCCCACATAATGGCAAGTCATTGGTTAAAAGGTGCAGCAGGAATACCTCCACATAATGGCAAGTCATTAGTTAAAAGGTGCAGCAGGAATACCTCCCACATAATGGCAAGTCATTAGTTAAAAGGTGCGGCAGGAATACCTCCCACATAATGGCAAGTCATTAGTTAAAAGGTGCAGCAGGAACACCCTCCCACATAATGGCAAGTCATTAGTTAAAAGGTGCAACAGGAATACCTCCATAATGGCAAGTCATTAGTTAAAAGGTGCAGCAGAGAATACCTCCCACATAATGGCAAGTCATTAGTTAAAAGGTGCAGCAGGAATACCTCCCACATAATGGCAAGTCATTAGTTAAAGGTGCGGCAGGAATACCTCCCACATAATGGCAAGTCATTAGTTAAAAGGTGCAGCAAATACCTCCCACATAATGGCAAGTCATTAGTTAAAAGGTGCAGCAGGAATACCTCCCACATAATGGCAAGTCATTAGTTAAAAGGTGCAGCAGGAATACCTCCCACATAATGGCAAGTCATTAGTTAAAAGGTGCAGCAGAATACCTCCCACATAATGGCAAGTCATTAGTTAAAGATTATGACAGGAATACCTCCCACATAATGGCAAGTCATTAGTTAAAAAGTGCGGCAGGAATACCTCCCACATAATGGCAAGTCATTAGTTAAAAGGTGCAGCAGATACCTCACATAATGGCAAGTCATTAGTTAAAAGGTGCAGCAGGAATACCTCCCACATAATGGCAAGTCATTAGTTAAAAGGTGCAGCAAGAATACCTCCCGCTAATGGCAAGTCATTAGTTAAAAGGTGCGGCAGGAATACCTCCCACATAATGGCAAGTCATTAGTTAAAAGGTGCGGCAGAATACCTCCCACATAATGGCAAGTCATTAGTTAAAAGGTGCAGCAGGAATACCTCCCACATAATGGCAAGTCATTAGTTAAAAGGTGCGGCGAAGAATACCTCCCTGTGTGATCATTAGTTCAAGGTGCAGCAGGAATACCTCCCACATAATGGCAAGTCATTAGTTAAAAGGTGCAGCAGGAATACCTCCCACATAATGGCAAATTGATAGTTAAAAAGGTGCGGCGAATACCTCCACAATGGCAAGTCATTAGTTAAAAGGTGCAGCAGGAATACCTCCCACATAATGGCAAGTCATTAGTTAAAAGGTGCAGCAGGAATACCTCCCACATAATGGCAAGTCATTAGTTAAAAGGTGCAGCTTGAATACCTCCCACATAATGGCAAGTCATTAGTTAAAAAGTGCAGCAGGAATACCTCCCACATAATGGCAAGTCATTAAGTTAAAAGGTGCAGCAGGAATACCTCCCACATAATGGCAAGTCATTAGTTAAAGGTGCGGCAGGAATACCTCCCACATAATGGCAAGTCATTAGTTAAAAGGTGCAGCAGGAACACACTCCACATAATGGCAAGTCATTAGTTAAAAGGTGCAGCAAATACCTCCCATAATGGCAAGTCATTAGTTAAGGTGCGGCAGGAACACCTCCCACATAATGGCAAGATGGTGGTTAAAAGGTGCAGCAGGAATACCTCCCACATAATGGCAAGTCATTAGTTAAAAGGTGCAGCAGGAATACCTCCCACATAATGGCAAGTCATTAGTTAAAAGGTGCGGCAGGCCACACTCCCACACATAATGGCAAGTCATTAGTTAAAAGGTGCAGCAGGAATACACTCCACATAATGGCAAGTCATTAGTTAAAAGGTGCGGCAGGAATACCTCCCACATAATGGCAAGTCATTAGTTAAAGGTGCAACAGGAATACCTCACATAATGGCAAGTCATTAGTTAAAAGGTGCAGCAGGAATACCTCCCACATAATGGCAAGTCATTAGTTAAAAGGTGCGGCAGGAATACCTCACATAATGGCAAATCATTAGTTAAAAGGTGCAGCAGAATACCTCCATAATGGCAGTCATTAGTTAAAAGGTGCAGCAGGAATACCTCCCACATAATGGCAAGTCATTAGGTTAAAAGGTGCAGCAGGAATACCTCCCACATAATGGCAGGTCATTAGTTAAAAGGTGCAGCAGGGAATACCTCCCACATAATGGCAAGTCATTAGTTAAAAGGTGCAGCAGGGAATACCTCCCACATAATGGCAAGTCATTGGTTAAAAGGTGCAGCAGGAATACCTCCCACATAATGGCAAGTCATTAGTTAAAAGGTGCAGCAGATACCTCCCACACATAATGGCAAGTCATTAGTTAAAGGAGGTGCAGCAGGAATACCTCCCACATAATGGCAAGTCATTAGTTAAAAGGTGCGAGCAGGAATACCTCCCACATAATGGCAAGTCATTAGTTAAAAGGTGCAGCAGGAATACCTCCCACATAATGGCAAGTCATTAGTTAAAAGGTGCGGCAGGAATACCTCACATAATGGCAAGTCATTAGTTAAGTGCAGCAGGAACACCTCCCACATAATGGCAAGTCATTGGTTAAAGGTGCCGCCGGAATACCTCACATAATGGCAAGTCATTAGTTAAAAGGTGCAGCAGGAACACCTCCCACATAATGGCAAGTCATTAGTTAAAAGGTGCAGCAGGAATACCTCCCACATAATGGCAAGTCATTAGTTAAAAGGTGCGGCAGGAATACCTCCCACATAATGGCAAGTCATTAGTTAAAAGGTGCGGCAGGAATACCTCCCACATAATGGCCAGTCATTAGTTAAAAGGTGCAGCAGGAATACCTCCCACATAATGGCAAGTCATTAGTTAAAAGGTGCAGCAGGAATACTCACATAATGGCAAGTCATTAGTTAAAAGGTGCAGCAGGAATACCTCCCACATAATGGCAAGTCATTAGTTAAGGTGCAGCAGAATACCTCCCACATAATGGCAAGTCATTAGTTAAAGGTGCGGCAGAATACCTCCCACATAATGGCAAGTCATTAGTTAAAAGGTGCAGCAGGAATACCTCCCACATAATGGCAAGTCATTAGTTAAAAGGTGCGACAGGAATACCTCCCCACATAATGGCAAGTCATTAGTTAAAAGGTGCAGCAGGAATACCTCCCACATAATGGCAAGTCATTAGTTAAAGGTGCGGCAGAGATACCTCCCACATAATGGCAAGTCATTAGTTAAAAGGTGCGGCAGGAATACACTCCACATAATGGCAAGTCAGCTGGTTAAAGATTTAACAGAATACACTCCACATAATGGCAAGTCATTAGTTAAAAGGTGCAGCAGAATACACTCCACATAATGGCAAGTCATTAGTTAAAAGCGGCAGGAATTTCCATATTGGTGGGGTATTAGTTAAAGTGCATGGGACCTCCCCACACTGTGGCAGTGTTGTTGGTGCAACAGACCTTTCCTATAATGGCAAGTCATTAGTTAAAGGGCAGCACAATACCTCAAAACGAAGTCAATGGATTAAAAGAGTGCTGGCAGGAACACCCTCCACATTGGCAAGTCATTAGTTGAGGCCAGCGAATACCCTCTGCCCTGTGCAGTCAGTAGGTAAAGGATGGCAGAACCCTCCTATAGGCGTCTGACTCTGGTTGGGGCCGTGGAGCCTCCTATAATGGCGTCTGTTGTTGGGTGCAGCAAGTCCCGCAATGGCAAGTCATTCTGGTCCAAAGGTGCGGCAGAAGACACCTCCCACATAATGGCAAGTCATTAGTTGAGTGCAGCAGAATACCTCCCACATAATGGCAAGTCATTAGTTAAGGTGCGGCAGGAACACCTCCACATGCTTGATCATTAAGTTAAAGGTGCAACAAGAGAAATACCTCCCACCAATAGCAAGTCATTAGTTAAAAGACCTTGGCAGAATACCTCCCCATAGCCTTGAGATCATTAGTTAAAGGTAGGCAGGAATACCTCCCCCATAATGGCAAGTCATTAGTAAAAGGTACATGGGAACACCTCCCACATAATGGCAAGTCATTAGTTAAAAGTTTTAGCAAATACTCCCACATAATGGCAAGTCATTAGTTAAAGGTGGCAGAATACCTCCCACATAATGGCAGTCATTTAGTTAAAGGTGCATGCAGAATACCTCCCACATAATGGCAAGTCATTAGTTAAAAGGTGCAGCAGATACCTCCCTGTGCTGAGTCATTGGTCAAGGTGCGGCAGGGTACACTCCCATAATGGCAGTCATTAGTTAAAAGGAGTGTAGCAGAATACTCCCACATAATGGCAAGTCATTAGTTAAAGGTGCAGCAGGGAACACTCCCACATAATGGCAAGTCATTAGTTAAAAGGTGCAGCAGGAATACACTCCCACATAATGGCAAGTCATTAGGCCAAAGGTGCAGCAGGAATACACTCCCACATAATGGCAAGTCATTAGTTAAAAGGTGCGGCAAAGGTACTCCACATAATGGCAAGTCATTAGTTAAAAGGTGCAACAGAATACACTCCACATAATGGCAAGTCATTAGTTAAAAAGGTGCAACAGGAATACCTCCCACATAATGGCAGTGTGGGTTAAAAGATACATGAGGAATACCTCCCACATAGTAGCAGTCATTAGTGGTTAAAAGGTGCGGCAGGAATACCTCCCACATAGTAGCAGTCATTAGTTAAAAGGTGCAGCAGGAATACCTCCCACATAATGGCAAGTCATTAGTTAAAAGGTGCAGCAGGAATACCTCCCACATAATGGCAAGTCATTAGTTAAAAGGTGCAACGGGAATACCTCCCACATAATGGCAAGTCATTAGTTAAAGGTCGCGGCAGGAATACCTCCCACATAATGGCAAGTCATTAGTTAAAGGTGCAGCAGGAATACCTCCCACATAGCTGGCAAGTCATTAGTTAAAGGTGCAGCAGGAATACCTCCCACATAATGGCAAGTCATTAGTTTTAAAGGTGCGGCAGGAATACCTCCCACATAATGGCAAGTCATTAGTTAAAGGTCTTGACAGAATACCTCACATAATGGCAAGTCATTAGTTAAAAGGTGCGGCAGGAATACCTCATAATGGCAAGTCATTAGTTAAAAGGTGCGGCAGGAATACGCCACATAATGGCAAGTCATTAGTTAAAGGTGCAACGGGAATACCTCCCACATAATGGCAAGTCATTAGTTAAAAGGTGCGGCAGGAATACCTCCCACATAATGGCAGTCATTAGTTAAAAGGTGCAGCAGGAATACCTCCCACATAATGGCAAGTCATTAATTTAAAAGGTGCGGCAGGAATACTCCCACATAATGGCAAGTCGTGGGTCCAAAGATTGCGGCAGGAATACACTCCACATAATGGCAAGTCATTAGTTAAAAGGTGCAGCGAATACCTCCCACATAATGGCAAGTCATTGGTGTAAAGGTGCCGGCAAAGTCTCCACACTGTGTAGATCATTAGTTAAAAGGTGCGGCAGGAATACCTCCCGCATGGCCTTCCAAGTCATTAGTTAAAAGGTGCAACAGGAATACCTCCACATAATGGCAAGTCATTGGTTAAAAGGTGCTTGAGAATACCTCCCATGGCCTTGATCATTAGTTAAAAGGTGCGGCAGGAATACCTCCCATAATGGCAAGTCATTAGTTAAAGAGTGCAACAGGAATACCTCCACATAATGGCAAGTCATTAGTTAAAAGGTGCGGCAGGAATACCTCCCACATAATGGCAAGTCATTAGTTAAAAGGTGTATAGAATACCTCCCACATAATGGCAAGTCATTAGTTAAAAGGTGCGGCAGATACCTCCACATAATGGCAAGTCATTAGTTAAAAGGGTGCCTTAAGAATACCTCCCACATATTAGCAGATCATTGGTTAAAGGTGCCTTGGGGAATACCTCCATAATGGCAGAGTCTGGTTAAGGGTGCGGCAGAGCCTGCCTCCCACATAATGGCAGGTGTTAGTTAAAAGGTGCAACAGTCCTCCACATAATGGCAAGTCATTGGTTAAAGGTCAAACCAGGAATACATACATAAAATGGCAAGTCATTAGTTAAAAGGGTCTTGGCAGGAATACCTCCCACATAATGGCAAGTCATTAGTTAAAGAATTTTGGCTGGGAATACACTCCCACATAATGGCAAGTCATTAGTTAAAAGGTGCAGCAGGAATACCTCCCACATAATGGCAGTCATTAGTTAAAAGGTGCAGCAGAATACACTCCCACATAATGGCAGATGTGGATTGAGTGCGGCAGAATACCTCCCACATAATGGCAAGTCATTAGTTAAAAGGTGCCTTGGGAATACGCCTCCCCATGGTAACCCAGAAGTCATTGGTCAAGGTGTCGGCAGTCCTCCACATAATGGCAGAATGGTAATTCAGGGTGGCTCAGGAATACCTCCACATAATGGCAAGTCTTGGAAATACAGTTAAAAGGTGCGGCAGAATACCTCCACATAATGGCAAGTCATTAGTTAAAAGTTACCTTAGAATACCTCCCACATAATGGCAAGTCAGTAGTTAAAAGGTGCAGCAGGAATACCTCCCACATAATGGCAAGTCATTAGTTAAAAGTTACCTTGGGAATACCTCCCTGTGCTTAGAGTCATTAGTTCAGGTGCGACAGAATACCTCCACATAATGGCAAGTCATTAGTTAAAAGGTGTAGGAATACCTCCATAATGGCAAGTCATTAAATTTAAAAGTACGGCAGAGAATACCTCCCCACATAATGGCAAGTCGTAGTTAAAAGGTGCAACAGGAATATCCCACATAATGGCAAGTCATTAGTTTAAAGATGTGACAGGAATACCTCCCACACATGACAGTCATTAGTTAAAGGTGCAGCAGAATACCTCCCCGCATAATGGCAAGT